>VXBP01000800.1:48430-83638 GCA_013400115.1 Rhinopomastus cyanomelas | reverse complement strand
TTTGTCTGTATACAGCTATTAGGTTAATAAACTTCTATCCAGTATCCTAAGCTATTCATTGTCTGGCAAATTTGTCCGAGATGTCATTGAGACTTGCTGCAGAGAATGCGGGCAGTTCATTGATTTCCACTTGCTAAAACTGGTGGAGAAACCCCAACCCGCTACTATTGGTGGAGAATGCGGGCAGTTCATTGATTTGAATCTGCTAAAACTGGTGCAGAAACCTGAACCCGCTACAGAAGTGTATTAGAGAGGTGAGTTAAGACAATGAAATTATCTTAACAATATGTGTAAAGTCAACATCAGCTCACATCTTACATCCATGGTAATAGCTTCAATTACCAACAGTTTCACAATGAGAGTAATAAATTCTCTGTGTTCTCATCTTGCAAAATTTGCAATGCAATTTAAAATAAAAAAAAAAGTAGAGATAGAGAAGTGGAAGGAAGGGTGTCTTTCTTTGTCAAACAAATACGGTATCAGAAAGAATGGAGATATTAATGGAAAGTGGTATTGCTGTTTATCTTTGGATTACAGGTGTTTCCACTGGATTCTATTGAATTAAATAAGTGTATTTGAAAGAGACCACACTGATGAATGCTTTGAGCTCTAGCATGGCCAAGAGAGCACAAGAAAAGAACAGAAGGTGCACACTGCATGGAGACAACCAGAAGGTGGTACTTCTGCTAGTGTTTGTAACATTAGTGATTGGCTTGATGACTTGGGAATGGAAATACTTAGTTTGCAAGCTCTGACAGTGCAGGGGAAAATTAGAGAGTTGAAACAGATCTCTTCTAAAAATATGTCCAGGATCAGGCTTCCTAGCTCCAAAATGCATTTGTCTAAGTCATATAGAAATCTAGGAGATTTAATCAAGTAAAAATGATGCAACAATATGCATACATGTGATACGCATGCTCATGCAATAATAAAAGGCATACAAACAGTCAAGCCTGTCTCATTCCGTTATCTTTGTGAATTTATTCAATCAAATTTATAACTGAGTTAAATGTCCTTGGGGTAATACTACTTGTACACTTAGTTCAGTAAACATTTGAACAGTGATCTTCAAGGAATGTAACATCTTTTAACAGAACAGACCACTGTGTTAAGGTGCTATCAGCATAGGCAAGGTATATACTTCACTTTTTTTTGTTTCATGGTAATTGGTTTTAAGAGACTTGTTTCTCAAGCTCTGGATAAAATGAGTGTCAAATGAGCCCAAGAACCAGTGCAAATGTTCCATCTCTTACCCAGCGTTTAGAAAAGACTCAGTTCATTTGCAGGGCCAGGAGGAAAGAGAGGGAATGAGCATTTATGTTGGCTGAAAGTCTACAGCTGAACTAATATATGTCCTGATTGATTTAAAAGGTAATTTAGTTTGGAGATTTTCATAGTTCACCTGGCAAAAGAATAAGACATTAAAGAAAACTCATGAGTACTCCAAAACTCTTTTCCTCTAGGAATTTTGTGTAATGGATATATTATACTTATGTGAAGATCTTTATCTTTGGGGGCCTTTTGAGATGTGATTCTGACACAAATATGTCTAGTGTGTGTGTATGGCAGACAGCTTCCACAGCTGCTAGCTGGGGTTTAAGAAATTAACTGTCCTGTAAAACGAGGGCTCACCCCTACAGATTTGTCAATGGTGTTGTTTCACTGAGACTGAAGCTAACATGTATGTATCACACACATGTAGTCATTACTGGAGGGCAGTGAACTCTGGTTGTCCAGTACCGATGATTTCTGTGGGATTATGTAGATTATTATAGATACCTTCTTCCAGTGCAGGATGTTTATCATCCTTGCTCTTTACAGCACAGAAGAAGTGTATTAAAAACAGGATGCAGGTTATGTTTCATAGAATCATAGAATCATTACAGATTGAAAGGGACCTCGAAAGATCATCTAGTCCAATCCCCCTGCAACAGCAGGATCACCTACACCAAGTCACACATGAACACATCCAGGTGGTCCTTGAACATCTCCAGTGAAGGAGACTCCACAACCACCCTGGGCAACCTGTTCCAGTGCTCTGTCACTCTCACTGTGAAGAAGTTCCTTCTCAGGTTGATGTGGAACCTTCTATGTTCCAGCTTACAACCACTGCCCCTCATCCTATCACTAACATGACACTGAGAATAGCCCAGCGCCTTCCTCCCGTCACACACCCCTCAAATATTTGTAAACATTAATGAGGTCACCCCTCAGTCTCCTCTTCTCCAAGCTAAAGAGACCCAGCTCCCTCAGCCTCTCCACCTCCACCATCATCTTCGTTGCCCTACGCTGAACTCTCTCCAGCAGCTCCACATCTGCCTTGAACNGATTTGTGCACATCCAGTTTGCTCAACTTATCCCTAACCCAGTCCTCATCAACCAAGGCAGGCTCACCTGTTGCCTCAACCTCCTCTACAGTCTGGGGTCTAATGTCAAGACAACCCCTAGAAGTATAGACAGAGGCAAAGAAAGTGTTGAGTGTCTCTTCCTTCTCTGCATCCTCTGTCTCCAGGGTACCCACCTCATTCAGCAGGGGCCCTACATTGCCTCTAGTGTTAGTTTTACCTGCTATGTATTTGAAGAAGTCCTTTTTGGTGCCTTTGACCTCTCTTGCAAGGTTTAGTTCCAAGGACGCCTTGGCCTTTCTAGTTGCATCCCTACATTCTCTCACCAGAGCCTTATAATCATGCCAAGTGGCCACCCCCTCCTTCCATGACTTATAGGCTTGCTTCTTCCTCTTCAGTTTGCCTAGCAGTTCCCTGGTTAACCACGCGGATCTTTTGGCTCCCTTCCTTGACTTGTTACTTGTTGGGATACTCATTTCTTGTGCCGCAAGAAAGTGGTCTTTGAATGTTGACCAGCTATCCTGAGCTCCCTTGCCTGCCAGTACCCTGTCCCACGGGATGTCCCCTAGCAATTGCTTGAAAAGGCCAAAGTTGGCCCTCCTGAAGTCTAGGGCTGTGGTTCTGGTTTCTTACTCATGTCCTAAGAGGTGATGTAGAAGTTCTGTGCTGCAATGTTGTTACTGGTTCAAGGCAGTCAACACCAGAGCAGAATATTTTAGATGAAAGGAGAGAGCAGGATAAGAAGTTGAGATGTTAATACCACCTAAGGTGCTCCAGTGCTATGTTTGCCGCTTGAGGACTGAACAAGGTAGATGTATCAGCCTCAAACATGCCTGTCACAAGAAGAGGTGGATGCCAAGACCTGGAGCTGTGGCTAACATAACTGTGCTGCCTCCTCCCATGCAGCCCAGAGGGTGCAGGCACACTGATTACAGTGTGCTGTTTTTGGAAAGCCGCACAAAACAGGTCTGTGCTGCTCAGATGTATGCAGACCAGACTAGACTAAAGTGCAAAGGTTAATGGTTTTGCTGATTAGAGCAGCTGTTATCAAGTTAAGGACCATGCTTGTAATTCACTTAAGGCTGTGCTAGACTTAAATCACACGCTAGACAGTGTGTGGCTCTCCCCTAATCTCTACCAGAGAAGGGTAAAAGGCTCCTATTGCCTTAGGAGCAGTTGTGAATATCCTCCTGTTGTGAACCATCCAAGTGTCATGTGGCAAACAGATCCACTCTGATAGAGCACTTTCCGATAACTCTCATCAGATGTCTGCAGGGAGAGTGTCAATGCTAAACATGAACACACATGAGCTGTGTTGTACAGAAGTGAAGAACTGGGTGGCTGGAGAGAGGGCTGTTAAAATCTCTAATGAGCAATGGTTTCTTCAGAGAAGAGGAAACAGACAGGAGAAGGGTTGGAAGCAGCCATGGAATCCCTTCATTCAATTAGAGCCAGAAACCCAAAACCAAAAAAGAGTGTGTTTTTCACATGGAAGTAAAAAAAGAAGGACATACAACACATGGTACCCATTGTGCCTACCACTGTCAGTTCCTGAATATCTGAATAGTGGTTCATGCGACTGGGACCAAAGCATTGGGTTTGCCTTATCGCTGATATGGTTGACTAATACTGATTTTAATTTGAAAATTCTATAAATGAAAAAAAAATCTGCTTGATGGCTTTTCCATTTCACTATCAACTGCATTTTGGTGGTATTTGAAAAATCATGTTTCAAAAATAAAAGTAGGGTTTTTTTAAATGGTGCTTCTGTACATACCTAGGTTTTACACTTAAAGAAAGAGAACTATGCTTCCTATACTTAAACACAGATACTAAAAGACAGAATCTTACTCTCTCTAGTTAGTTTTAAGATGTTCTAAAACCAGAGATTTAAATGAGACTTAGGATTTGGATTGAAATGAAGCTGGAAACATCTGTATACATACACACAGGTACAGAAGTACAGATGCACATATCTGTGCCCACAAATATGGCCATGGGGGGTTGTGGAGTCTCCTCCTCTGGAGACTTTTAAAACCTACCTGGATGTGTTCCTGTGCGACTTGGTCTAGGTGATGCTACTCTGGCAGGGGGATTGGACTAGTTAATCTTCCAAGGTCCTTTCCAATCCCTAATGTTCTGTGATTCTGTGACTATATGTTAACAAGACAGCAAAACGTGTATTTCACATTGATTGAAAATCATTGTCATGATAACAATGATTCAGCAGCTCCATTCTCAATGTTTTTTACCTTCATCCTGTATAATTTTACATGACAGCATCTTTGCGTGTTTTCAGTAGTACCACACTCTTTCTCCCTTTAAAGTCATTATTCCCACTTTCAAATTTTGCTTTGGCATCAAGGTACTCATCAAGGTACTCATGATCTGACTGTCTTTCTTTTATGGTAGCAAATAAATTATTAAAAGACCCTTTCCCCCCCTCAGTAATTAATGAATAGTCTATTAATGGCTAATTTATCACCATTATTTTTTGCTGGTTGTGTAGAACACCCAATATGTATTTCACTATCCCTATCTATGTTGTCTTTTGTTCTTAGCAGTACTCATTTCCTGAGTGACAGCTGAAACTGTCTGAGAGCTTCTCCTTGAAGACATCAGCTGATGACAGATCTGAAGGTTGTGTATCAGTCATTGGAAAAGAAGATGGAAGCCATCAAGTAACATTTTACCTTCTGAAAGGTAGTAACAAATGTTCAATACCATCTGGTCAAGATTTTTTACAGAAAACATCCATTGCAGATCTTACGTTGCAAAGGACTTGATGTTCGACATGTTACTACTGCCTACAATGCTTTCATGACATGGCTTATTCTCCAATAGCACTTGTATCTGTTGTAGTAGACAAATAACCTATGGGGCCAACAGTTTTTTAAGAGGAAGGTAATGACCGTCTAATCAGGAAGTTCAAAGTGCTGTGTTATAGACATTTGAATCTCTTGTATTTTCTTCTTGCAAACTTCTTGCAATGAAAGGGAACCTGAGCAATTTGTTCCAGGTTTTATTGCTGTCCTGGTCATTCTAAGAGTAATTTCCTTCTGTTTCAGGAATATAAAGAGGCATTTATTACATGGGCAGAAGATTCTATGTTCTGGTCAACAATACAGGCCACAGAGGTCAATGGCATTCAGGCAAACCCTCCTGAAAGCCCTTGTAAATTTTCAAAGGTGAGAAAGGACGATTGAGAGACTGGATGTGTTCTGCCTGTGCAGGAAGAAAGTGAAATGCTACTCTGTAAAGGGAAGGAGAATATTAAGTCCCATAAAAACCTTAAGAGGCTATACAGTCTTCTCAATGGGGTAAGAACTTTGCCTGCCCAGGTTTTATTCTATTTCAGGGACATGTAAAAAGACCCTTGAAATTAATGCTTAGAGCACAACAGACCCACCAAGGCAAAAGTTAAAGCTTTCTTTCAACCCCTTTTTCTGTCCTCATTCCTTTTTTGTCACTACTCTTTTTGATGCAACACCTTCAGAAGAGGCAGTTTGTCACTGACACAGAAACTTCCACTATCTGTCCTTTCCAGATGTCTCTCGCTTTCTGCTTCCTAATCTAAACTGTGCTCTAGAGCATGCCCACTCCAATTTTTGTCCACATCTACTGAAGTACTAACCACTGAAGTAGCGGTGCTGATTTTCGTGGTGAAACTGAGTCTCAGAGAGAATTATGAGACATTGCAAAGGCTCACTCACGCAATACATGTTCTTTAATAGATGTTCTTTAATATCATAAATGTTCTTTAATAAAACAGGAATCTGAACTCAGGTTTTCAGACTCCCAAACCACTTAATCCCACTAGACTGTCCCATTTTTTTATAATTTTGTTTTTCCCATGATAGATACCTGTGTTCTGAAAAAAACTTCTCAACCAGTTGAAAAGCTACTCCTTAGGCAAAAGCCAATTTGTAACCAATAACAGCCAAAGAAGGAACCAACAAAATTTTGTAACTACTCAGTATGTTTCCCAAGATCCAACTTTAACTGTATGAGACTATTTGGACACCACTGAGTCCCAGTACAACTTTAAGCTTACTTTTGGAGCACTGGTAGAAGAAAGCTGTGTCAAAACTGAAACTGCTTTCTATCTTATGAAGTATTATAATTTTAAATGGAGTGAAAAGTAGGGAGGCGGATCAAGAGAAAGTCTCTTTTACCTCACCAAGGAGTAATGATTCATGTCCACAGTACACATACATCCAGCTAGAGTAAATAGCATGTTTTCATTTGGAAGACCATTATAGATTTGGGAGGAAAATCAAGTGAATCAGGGCTGGATGGAACATTAACATAAGAAAATATAGATCTTCGCGTGTGTTACATCTTGTGAATAATTATTTTAGAATGTGCAAATACATGTATCAGACAAAACACAGAATGGCACAGCATTATCTTTGTTCAGTTTCCCCTGAGCTTTTACAATGACATTTACAGATGTGAATTTGAGATCAAATGACATGAAGAAGAAACAACATTTTGGAGAAAATCATAGAATTATAGAATCTCTAAGGCTGGAAGGGACCTTACAGATTATCTACTCCAAAATCCTTGCCATGGGCACGGATGCGTTTCAACTTGACTTGGTTGCTCAAAGCCTCATTCAACTAGATCTTGAATGCATCCAGAGAGGAGACATCCACCACCACTCCAGGCAGTCTGTTCCAGAGTCTCTTCACCCTTGTACTGGAGTTCTTCAAAAGAGCTGGTCTAAATCCACTCTCCTTCAGGTTAAAACCATTTTCCCTTCTCCTATCGCTAGATATCCTTGTGAAAAGTCCCTCTCCAACCTTCCTGTAAGTTCCTTTCAGCTACTGGATGGCTATTATAAGATCCCTCTGAAGTCTTCTCCTTCCCAGGCTGAACAACAATTATGCTTTAAAATCTGAGTAGATATTCTAAGTTTAATTTATGTGTTTTCTGCAGACAAATGTAAAGTTTGGGCTTAAAAAGTTGAATAGTATCTGCTGTCCCCCCCCCCCTCCACCCCCCTTCATGTGTCGTCGATGCTGCGAAAGAATGTTATAACTTCTGAGAATGCTATTGTTTCTGAGGTTCAAGAAAATTTATGGCCAGTGGGAAGATTTGCCTGGACCTGGAGAGACTGAGAATTCTGAATGCTGAGGATTTGTGACTGAAGTCAGATGACCACTGTGATTTCAGAGAAAAGTAGAAACTATATATAATGAAAGTGTTTGACATTGTATCTTAATTCTCAATGTAAGAATAGTGTGGCAAAACTCTGTATGTCTGTGTCTGTATCTTATGTGGGATTTCTTCTGATGTTTTTAAGGGGGGGTGTGAATTAAAGTGTCTTTGTGCATTTGTTTTACAAATGGAATTAGTTGTTTCATTGCCTGTAGATTTGTAAGTGGTTTTGTTAAACCCTCCCTTTGTGTCTGATACTTTAGGTAAAAACTCTTGGTTAAAATACAGTTAGGATCGCTGACCCACAACATTAATGGTGGGATGCACAGGTATCTGGAAAAGGACCCACAACTACAATGCTACTACAATACAAAAATCTCAGTTCCCTCAGTCCATGCTCATAGCAAAGGTGCCCTAGCCTCTTGAATAATTTTTGTGGCCCTCCTCTGGACTCTCCAGGAGTTCAATGTCTTTCTGATGTTGAAGACACCAGAATTGGATGAAGTAGGAGTAGTACAGCTGGATAGCCTTTTCCACAACTATTTTTCTTTGACTTAAAGAATCAGAACAACACCAGAAAAACATTTTATTCAATAGAATGTCCAGATTGCAAAGCAAGATCACAACAATTTTCTTTCAACTTCTCTGAATCAGTGACAATATTTTTTCTGTATCTGCTAATATCAAATACATCTAAGAGAAAGAAGGTTGGAAAGTTCTTCTTCAAAAATATGGAAAGAGGCAATACTTCTGTGTAGTTGGGTTGTTAGAAAATAAGAAAAAGCCATTCACATTGCTCTTTGAAGAGCTGGAATCTCTGCATGCATTTAAGTTAAAAAAAAAGTGTTTTGAGAGGACTCTTGATTCTCTTCTCTTCCCTTCACCTTGTAGATAATTCTCTGTCTTCACTTTTTCTTCTCTTCCTTTCACCTTGTAGGTGAGAGTAATCTAGTTTTCTTGGATGGGATATGTTACATTTTAGTGTCTATAAGCCTGATAACAGCTGCAGGAACAAACTGTTTGCTCTAAACCTTGTAGCTTTTAAGAAGGAAGTCAAGCTGCATGAATAGTCAGTAACCCTATTGTGACTATAAGCTGATGTCAGATTGAGAAGCCACCTGTTTGCTGTAAGCCCAGCTGCTTTTAAGAAACAAGTCAGGTACAGAAATATTATAGTTTGGGTTTTTTTACGTGCAGTATGTACAGATTCTTTTAGATTGCCAGACATAAATTCATAAACTGTAATAATATATATGTTTGTCAGAAATATAGGTTTGTCAGAAAATATCTCTCACTGAGAGTCTCAGTGATTGGAGCCTCTGTTGCCAGTTTCTGGAAAGGGAACAGACCACAAATGGACTTAATGTTCTTCCCAGACCAGTACTAAAGTGAATTAAAACTGTGGAAAACTTTACATTCTCCTGCATCTTCACATTTGGGCTCCTCTTTTGTCCTTGAACACACTGTGACTTGCAATTTATTTCAAAAATTAGCTTTGCAAAGGTACTCTTTTCAGTGACCTGATATTTTGTATAGCTAGACTCAGAAAGGAGGGGAGACATGGTTCCCACTTTTTCCAGGCACTTGTGGTTCTGTAACAAGTCATGTATTGCATCTTCTTTCCAGCAGAGGACAGTGCCTCATATGGCTAAAAGTGAGAACGCTGCCATGGCGATCACTAAGGTTTTCTTTGCAAATAAATGATACTTTCTCTGCTTTACAGAGGTTCAGGAGAAAGAAACGCAACAATATTACCTCCTATAACTTCTGATGCCTTCAGTCACACACAGCGTGAATATCAGACAGCTGCTGCATTGCTTATCACCTTAATACCTAGAGCCCCCCCAAAATTCACATGTGATGACAGTGATTTCGATGAATAAACTTATTTACGTACTTTATTTTTAGAGAGTTTTATTTATTTCACATGTTCTGGCTTAGATTTGGAATGACCGTGACATGAATGATAAACACTACTAACCCCTCTCCCTTCCCAAAGGGGTAGAGAAAAAGAATAAGGAAAAGAGGCTTATGGCTTGGAAAATAAAAGAAGAACTGTGTTAATGGAAATAGTAACAACAAAATAAAATGTGTATAAACATACATGAAACCAATACTGAACCAAGCCACCCTGAGAGCCATCACAACTGGTGCTAGGGCAGATGCTAGGGAAATCCCAGAATGGACTCAGCAGCAGATGGAAACCAGACTCAGGAACTGAATTCTAGAGCTGGAACCAGGGGTGCATGGCTTGGGATTGAAAGTAGAACAGAAAGAGCCATTCTCAGTTGCCAGCTGTTGAAGAGAGGAAGCTGACCCTTGGGGTGCCTCAGCTTTATGCAGAATACAAATTGTATGGAATGAAATAACTTAACTTGTTGGTCAATTTATTGTTCTGTCTGCTGCTCTACAAAGGTATGGCCTTGCACTTACTGCACTGCCAGGGCAGCACACAAGACTTAGCAGTGACTGTTCTCACAGGAAGAAGTATAAGCAAGAGCCTTTCTGTATCCCAGTCCTTGTAAAACATCGAGTGCTATCAGTTAAAGAAGCAGACAATGTCTACAGAAATGTGCTGTTAACTTCAAATAGTCCTGTTACTTAGAAGAGACTGAAAAGTAAAAACACTGAACGGAATTAGTTCTGTTCTCGTTGAAACCAGGACACCATGGAAGGTTCTCCTATGTGAATGTATTGTGTGAATGAATATTAGGCCAGTGTGGAGGCTGATCTCCCTCTCTGCAGTGGCATGAACCATTAACTCTGTGGTTTAGGGCCCAGCTCAGTGGAAGCACTTGCACATACCATCATGGGAGCTGGGATTGCAACACCAACAGCACCATTTACATCCCATGATGTGTTATTCATCAGTGTTTTATAATGTGCATCTACATCAGTTTGTCAAGCAGTTTTGCAGTCAGACAATCATTCTCAACATGCAGTAGCTATATGCCCCATATTTGTGCGTTTGACAGGCTTCCTAATGCACAAGTATGAGCAATATATGTTTATTCTCACCTGGGAGCTGACTCAGGCAGAACTGAAGGTAGGATTCACCTCACATCAGCTATTCAAAAATAAAGGTTGTCCTATTTCAGTGAAAGGGGCACTGGTCTTTTCAGACCATCTTAATGATAGAAAACATTTGTACTGTACAATTAATTCTTCTCTGAAGGTGCTTCTCACTCTCTCTTAATTGAAAAGCAAGCCAAGAAAAGCTCAATCAGACCAGATATTTCATTTTCAAACACATTAGGGGGATAACATTAAGTCTACTGCAGTTGCTTTGTCCCAGCCCAGATGCTGAGCTCTCCCAACCTTTGTTTAGTAACTGCACAGTACACAGGAGTTTCCTTAGACAATCAAGGCAAATGAATATAGTCTGGTACTGTGTCACAAATCACATGCAAGGAGAGCTACTAAAATAGATATATTTAAAACAATTTTACAAACTTGGAGGCCCTTGGAATTCTTTTTTTCCTCATCATTCACAGATATTAAGATATTTTTTACTAAAAATTGTGCATCTGGCCTCTCACATTTTTTACCCATCTGTATATAATTTTAGTGTATTGTTTATAAAAGTTACTGAATTTATAGATCCAGAGTTTCCCTTTACCTGTGCATCAAATGCAAAACATAAATAATAGCTTTATTTCCACAGTTCACTTCAGTGCTTGTCTGGGGAGAACATCGAAGTCCATTCAGGGTCTGTTCAGTCTCCTGGAACCAGCACCAAAGGTGCCAGTTAGTGAGACTTGTAGTGGTTTCTGTTACAAACATTGAACCACTGGGAATGGGACTGAGATCAATCAACTTTCATGTAGGGAATTCTATCAGCATCAAAACATAGCAGCTGTTCTAAAGCAAATGCAAACCTAAAAATAAAGAAAAGATGCATGTCAATACTGCCAAACATCCTGTCTTGCTATTTCCACCTGAAACACAGTGCTTCACAACCCCACAATATCCTATCACAATTTGATGTAGCTTTTCTACATTTATAATACAACTGCCAAAAAAGAGAGCTGTAAAATATGTCAGATTCATCAGTACAGAAATTTTTAAGCATGAAAACTCTTTTAATGAGAACAGTTTAAATAATATTAAGTTAGGCAGTCACCAACTTAAACTCCATGTCGTTACAAATGGTTCAGTGTCTGAGGTGCTGGAGTAGGTGTAAAGAAGAGCAACAAAGCTATTGAAGGGCCTAAAGAACAAGTCTCATAAGGAGTGGCTGAGAGAGCGGG
Organism: Rhinopomastus cyanomelas; assembly: GCA_013400115.1. Taxonomy (NCBI): domain Eukaryota; kingdom Metazoa; phylum Chordata; class Aves; order Bucerotiformes; family Rhinopomastidae; genus Rhinopomastus; species Rhinopomastus cyanomelas. Next base: position 71,880 of record VXBP01000800.1, on the reverse strand, counting down.
GGCTGTTTAGCCTGAGGAAGAGGAGGCTGAGGGAAGACCTTATCACGCCACAACTACCTGAAAGGATGTTTTAAGAGAGGTAGGTGCCAGTCTTCTCTCACAGGCAATCAGTGATGGAACAAGAGGGAATAGCCTTAAACTGCATCAGGAGAGGTTTAGGCTCGACATTAGGGAATGTTTTTTTTACTGAAAGGATAGTCAGGCACTTGAACAAGCTGCCCAGAGAGGTGGTTGATTCACCATCCCTGGATGTGTTTAAAGTTTGTTTAGAGGTTGTCCTTAGACATAGGGTTTCGTGGTGAACTTGGTAGAATTATAGTTGGACTCAAGACCTCAAGGGTCTTATCCAGCCTGAATGATTCTATGATTATAAAATGAAATCCCTGAGGAAGGTTGCCATCAGCATTTTGAAAATTTTATAAAGAATTTCTAACAATTTGAGTAATTTTCAGCATTTTCAAGAAGAATTAAATTTTCTTTGTTCATTTGAAATGTCAGTAGGGGCAATATGCTAAACTGATGAAAAGTAATTTTGGAAATCAAAATTAGCACAATCTGAAATGAAACTTTTCAGTCAGCAAGAGCAGATACCTATCATTTCTCTTCAAGGAGTGTTTTTTACTCAATGAGACATTCAAATGTAAATTTTCCCAGGTAACCAGGCACTGGTAAAGTTAGATACAGGAACCAAAATTCTAAGATTCTTAATGTTTTTACCAAGATTACTTTTCTCATGAAAACTAGCTAGGAGTGTTGGCAAGCATGTTGACTTGAAGACAGGTGGCAAAAAAAGATGCTGAAAGTAGAACAAGAGCCTAAGAAAGGTTATAATCTATCTCTTAATGCACAAAATTATAGTAATTTTATTCTGTTACAGATGAGCACTTTTCTCATATCCAGATGTGAAGGTAAAGCATTTGTCTGTGGGGCAGCTTGCCAGCCGGCTGACTTACCTGTCGTGATCTGGCCTGCTCTCCACACCTGGCAAGCGCTGGTGGAATACACACTGATTGAGCTTGGGAGGAAGCTAGCTGTCTCTTCTTTGACTGAGCTTTCTAAACAGTTCAGTTAGTCTGCTCAGAGATGGCCCTCGTTGCCCCGGGCCACTTCTCTACTCTGTGCTCTGCAACCTGACTGTGACATAAAAAGCCTTTGAGATTGCTTTGCTTTTTACCTAATAATTTCTGTGAAGAACTATTTTCTTTCAAACCCTCCAGGCACAGTGCTGAAGCCAAGAGTTTATGAAAATTGTCCTGATTGTTCTGGCTGGCAATCGTGCTTAAGAATGGGTGAGTTTGTTAAATTTTAAAAAGCTTCTTACTAAACAGGCATCTAAAAGATGGACTTAGGTTGAAACAACTCTGAGTTCCTCTGCTTAGCATGGGTTGCACTATAAAGAGAAGAGGTCAAAAATGTTAGGACTGAATGGAATAGAATAGAAGATAGGGTGAAAAATACAGAAGGGTACTGTGAAAGTTGGAGTACAGGTGGAAGCAGAGTCAGATTTTAATGCTAAGCATACATGGTGTGACCACATTGGGATTTTCCATCAATGCTGAGTGGATAAAATGCAGACCAAAGCAGTATTGTTTTTATCACTACTGATAATACGTATCTCTGTCATGAGGCAGTCATCCATCTGGACTTGCACAAGGCATTTGACACTGTCCTGCATGACAATAGAGAGACATAGTTTAGACAGATGGACTGCTCAGTGGATAAGGAATTTGCTGAAAGGTCATACTCAAAGAGTTGTAATCAACAGCTTGGTGTCCAACGGTTTACAAGGATATTGACATCTTGCAGCACTAACCCTGCACTTGTTTTAAGTCAAGGTAATCCTACCCTTGAATTATTCCAAAAGAACCTCTATGTCTGCTGCTGGCACGTCCTGCTTTCACCGGGCTAATTTCTCCTCCAGATCCAGCATTCAAAGGCTCTGCCTACATTCTGGCCCCCACATCACATTGCTTCATGCATGTCCACCAACTCTTAGTCCACCACTCTTTATTGTTGTAAGAAAACACCTTTCTCATCGGTATGGTGGCTGTGTTGCAGCACGTGTTTTTCACAAGGTATGCTTTACAGTGGTAATTAATGACAAAACCTTTTACAGAATTTTGTGTGCAGTCTGGGTCTGCTGAAGAGAATCCACGCTGTAAAAGGAAAGAATATCAGAGCAAGACTGAGAGGGAAGTATCAGATCTATGCATAATTTGAGGAAGAGCAGAAAAGTTATTTCTAGAGAATAACTTAGTTCAAGGGGGAAAAAATCCTATGAACTAGCCATTTCTTGTGTATTATGTTAAGAGTTAATCATAGTAATAAGAGCAACAATCCTCTGAAAACAGTCTTCCCACTAGAGCTTTGGAGACCAACAGCCCAACTAATCTGTGTCTGAAGTTATAAATTTTTGTAAAAGAAAGGAGTAAGAAACAATGGTTGCAGGGAATTGGCTTATTGACAGCAAACATTGTATCAGTGTGATCTTCAAAATTTAATAGTTACTGCTTTCTCATTTTCTTACATTAAAAGAACAAAAAATGACAGAACATTTCCAAATAATTTTTTACATTTATCAACAGATAGTTTTTAGATGTCTATAATACAGAACATTAATTTGCCACAGTTCTATTTTGATAAATCTCATGTAAGATGATGTGAGCTTGCGTATGCCTTAAAGCAGGGGTCCTCAAACCCTGGCCTGCAGGCCGGGCCCCCAGGGTGTCCAATCCGGCCCACCGGTCCACCAGTATTATTACGCTCCCCCCACCCCGCCCTGGCCCCAAACAGCCGCAGTTGGCTTCTTCCTGCCAACTGCACAGCCAGGCTGAGGCAGGTGGCTCCCCGTCTGTCCCTCCCCCTCTCAGGCAGGACAAGCCAGGCAGCACAAACTACAGCCTGGTCCCCGACACTGTCTGAGGGACAGTGACCCAGCCCCCTGTTTAAAAGGTTTGAGGACCCCTGCCTCAGAGCAAGCTTGTTTTTGCAACCAAGAATATCCTCTCATCCAAACTTTCAATGCCTTTGGTACCTACATAGTATAGAAAGTTATTACTGAGAGGACAGAGTCATGTTTCAGGTTTTTCATCATTTTATGCATTCAACAATGTTTTGGTTTTTTTCTCTAAATCTTCCTTACAGACTGAAGCTACTTGTTCAGTTCCTCAGTGACATTTCCTGTAAACTCACGGGAGTAAATTAGTTACTTGCTGCAGACATTATGTTACACGGGTTGAAACTTCCATACCTCAGACAACCCATTATACTAACAACCATTATGAACACCAAACCAGAAAAGCTTAGTGACTCCTCAACTCATACCAAATGTTAAGAATGGCCAAGGGTTGAGAGAAAAAGGCTCAGTGTATTTCCACTACTTCATATGTTTGTAAGCATGTTTCTTTTTATTGACAGCATGGCCATTGGGAAGCAGTTTAAATTAGAGCAGTAATTAGCAAAGAAGGAATAGGTACATTCACCATTAAAGTGGTATTTGCTTACTGATGGGAGTCAGTTCTGTTAGTATCCTACTTTTTCACTCTTCTGAAACCTACAAACACCACTTTTGTGTCTTTTCTGAGGTTCACTGAGCAAAAGTTTTCAATGCAAAAGTTTTTGCTTTTTTTTAGTTTAATTAGTTTTCCCTGTTCCTTTTTTGTCTTTATAGTTGATTTAGTACCACGCAATGTCCCAGATGGTCAGTCTGGGAGTGTTCAGAGACAATGTTGATTCCCTTTGGACTCAGAATGACCTCCTCCTCCCCATCCCCACTCATTCACGGAGTTTAATCCCAAATGAACACAATATTTAAATATGAGAAGAGTGGTGGGCCACAACTTGAAACCAACTAGGAACACAGGGAACCATGGCTAGAATTGGGAGAATACAATTTAGCAGAGCCTGGTACCATTGATTGCAGCACAGATGAAAACAGCCGGCTCTGTTATGCTTGGCTGAGAACTAGACAACGGAGGGAAGATCACATGTGAATAAGAAGTGATATGAGAGGAGATTAAAAAAAAAAAAGCTGACATACTAAAGACAAGATCTGAGAAAGAGAAGATTGTTGAAGTCTTCCTGGATATTTTAACCCGTGCATGTAAAAGCAAAATCCACTTCCTCTTTATACCCTTAAACAAAATACAGAAACAAAACAAACATTTTGAAATAAACTTGCCACAGAATAAATACAGTTACTGCATGCTGTGAAGCACTGGTTTGCTGGACTGTGCAAAACTCGTCCTTACATATATATTTTTTAAAAATAGGTATACACCAGCAGGAATGCTCTCTGCATTATTTTACCACACATCCTGGCTCAATAACTTTAGTACTACTTGAATTAGTAGGTGTCTGCATTTAACTTACATTCTTGAAGATGAGAAAATTGAAAGGAAAGAGAAATCAATCTTAAAACAAGTTATTTTGCAGCGATATCCAAACTGGTATGACTTACTTTTCCATACTTTTTAGTGACTTGTCCCCCTTGCTGAGCAGAAGGAAAATATGTTGAAGTAAGTTAAATTCTTTAATTGCTTGTGGAAAAGAATTACTAAATAACTCCACCTGAGGGCTACAATTACTGTAAAATGAAATTATACAAGACAAGTAGAGATAAGATTGTTTTTCTACTATTATATCAGAAAGATTTATGCTGTGCTTTTAATTACAAGTGGAAGACTTTCAGTGTGTAGGGAGTGCCAAACAATAATAACTTCTCATGAGCTACCTGTCAGTGTGTATTTTCTCTGCTGCAGGAAGGACAGAGGAGGGAGAATCACAAATCACAATGTCGGAAAAAAACAAAAAGGGAACATTTATTATTTGATCCAGGAATAGAGATATATTTTTTTTACAGCACTGTTCCAAATTAAAATTGTTTAGGAAAAATGAAAAGCATAGTATCCTGGACTATATCAAAAGAAGTGTCACCAGCAGGTCAAGGCAGCCGATTCTGCCCCTCTGCTTAGCTTTTGTAAGACTTCACATGGAGTACTGCCTCCAGTCCTGGAGTCTCCATTACAACAAGGACATGGAGATGTTGGAATGAATCCATAGGAGGGCTACAAGGAAGATCAGTGGGCTGAAGCATCTCTCCTATGAAGACCAGCAGAGGAAGTTGGAATTGTTGAGCCTGGAAAAGAGAATTCTCTGGGGGGATGACCTTACAGATGCCTTCCAGTGTGAAGGGTACCTTACAGCTGCCTTCCACCTGAAGGGCATCTACAGAAAAGCTGGAGAGGAATGTTTTATGCGAGGCACAAATCTCGGTAGATGACATTAGTTGCTCTACCCTTAATGTGACAACCCTGAAACTTGCCATAGGAGGCCATCAAGTTTTTCAGGCAGAATCTACCCTTTGTGGAGCCTCACTGGCTGTCACCAGTTACTTCTTTATATTCCATGTGTCTCAGCACAGTTTCCAGACACAGAGGTGACACTGACTGGCCTGTAGTTCCCTAGGTTACCTTTCTTTCCTTTGCAAAATTGGGGTTGTATTTACCCTTTATCAATCATTGGGAACTTCACCATACTGCCACAATTTCTCAAATATGATGGATAAAGGCCTAGGAACTTCAACCACTGTTCCCTCTGGACTGATGTATGAATCCTGTTTTGTAGACTGAAAATGTAGATTTGCACAAGAACAAGTGAATGAAGAAAATGCAAATTCACTCTAAAAATATCAGTCAATGCCAAGTGCTTATGTGATGGCTGTTAAGCATCGCTTAAAATGATACTACCTGTCGACATCCAAACAGAGATGCCTAAGGTTAAAATAAAACTTATGGGTACCATCTTTTGTTCAGTTTTTCTTCACAATTCTCAAACTAGTCACAAAAGAGAATTTAACCTGTTTTTGTTAGACATCAGATGGAGCCAGACTGGTTTTTTGTAGTCCTCAGCGACCAGGCAAAGACAAATGGGAACAAATGGGAAACCTCCTGGGAAACACAGGAAGTTTCTTTTAGATAGGAGAAGAGCCTTTGTTGCTGTATGACTGACAACGCACTGGAACAGGCTGCCCAGAGAGATTTGGAGTCACCTTCTACAGAGATGCTCAAAACCCACCTGGATATTGTCCTGTGCAGTGTGCTCTAGGCAATCCTGCTTTCACCAGAGGTGGGTGAAATTTGGGACTAGATTGTCTCTACAGATCCCTTCCAACTTTGACAATTCTATGATTTTTTTACATGTAAGGTTTAGACTAAGCAAAAAGCCCTCAGTAGTGGCTCTAGTTACCTGACTGTCCCTCTGCTCTAAGAGAATTCATAGAATCATAGAATCATTAGGGATTGGAAAGGACATCGAAAGATCATCTAGTCCAATCCCCCTGACACAGCAGGATCACCTATGTCAAGTCACACATGAACATATCTACAGGGGTTTTAAACATCTCCAGTGAGGGAGACTCCACAACTGTTCTGGGCAGCCTGTTCCAATGCTCTACTGTGAAGAAGTTCCTTCTGATATTTATATGGAAACTCCTATGTTCCAGCTTACACCCATTACCCCTTATCCTATCACTACATGACATCCTCCTGACACCCACCCTTCACATATTTCTAGACATTAATGAGGTCATCCCTCAGTCTCCTCTTCTCCAAACAAAAGAGACCCAACTCCCTCAGCCTTTCCCCATAAGGGAGGTGTTCTACTTCCTTCATCATCTTCAAGGCTCTACACTGGACACCCTCCAGCAGCTCTGTGTCTTTTTTGAACTGAGGTGCCCAGAACTGGACACAATACTCCAGATGTGATCTGACCAGGGCAGAGTAGAGGGGGAGAAGGACCTTCTTCTGATACCGTTTGCCTTCTTGTCCACAAGAGCACACAACTGGCTCATGGTTATCCTATTGTCCATCAGGACCCCCAGCTCCCTTTCTCCTACACTGCTCTCCAACAGGTCAGTCCCCAACCTATAGTGGTACCTGGGGTTGTTTTTGCCCAGATGCAAGACTCTACACTTGCCCTTGTTATACTTCATTACATTTCTCCCTGCCCATCTCTCTAGCCTTTCCAGGTCTCACTGTACATTTTTCTGGTACAGCACCTCTGTTCACCACTTCCAGGACATAGCTACTGAGACTCTTGCAATGAGGAAAGCCATGTGGGAATAGCTAATGTCAGTAAAGCTGCTGGATCAATCAAGTTGCCTTGATTTTCTGTCCAGGTTTTAAACATGCCAAAATTCCCACCGAAACACTGTTTGGCATTGTTTATATATGCTTGTAGCTGTGAAAATCACTTCTGGTTTCCACAGCAATAGATAATCATTAGGGCAAGCTAACACACATATAAAATGAAATAATGTTTTTTGATTGCTTTTGGTGCTCATCTTAAATCTCAAAGGTGGTGGAGAGACCAACGCTGAGCTTGTGGCAGATGGTACACTGACTTGCAGTTTCTGTTTCCTTTGAATATAGGGCAAAACTCCAATCAGCCTCAGTAACTGCACTTTTACACACCATCTTGGTCATAGCATGTTATATTCCACCTAGTTAGAGGCTTGTAGCAATATTGCACTGACCTTCTTAGCTAGTAGCACAAAACTGACATGGGTGAGGTTATTTTAAAGCTTCCTGAGCATGCATCACTTCCTGGTGTTTTGAAAATGACATAGCAAGATATATTACGCAAGACCCCTTGTTATAAATCGGGGTATACAGACTATACTATAAACACTGGATTAAAAAAAATATTATTCTTTATTTAAAAGATAATTTACACTTATATCCTCATTTTCAATAGTTTTCGTGAATCAAGAAAATTCAACCAAGTGGAGTACCATTTTTGTTTAACAGTGATGCCACCTGTCTTCCACAACCTCAGAAATTGCATTTTTAAAATATAGCCAGCCATGGGCTTAGGTGGGTACAAGATTTTTTTGTGGACAGACATGGGAGAAGAGGAGGGAGGGTTTTGTCAGTGATCAGCTGGAGTCCAGAGAGCCTGTCGATGAATGAGCTGATGACCAAGAATCTATGAGTCAGGGTTAAAAAGGTGGCAGAGGAAGGTGGTATCATAGTGATGGGCTTCTCTACAGGCCACTAGACCAGTGAGACCAAGTGGATGAGAACTTCTATAGACACATAGAAATAGACACATAGACTTCAGATAGGATCAGGATGAAAAACAAAAAGTCCCACTCCCCTTGGGGTTCTTCAACCACTTTGATACCTGCTGGGAAGACAGCAGAACTGGGTATCAGTAATCTAGGAGGTTCCTGGATTATGGGAGGTATCCATGGATATGGATATCCATAGATATGGAGGTATCCATAGATATCCATAGGAATCTAGGGGGTATCCTGGCAATATGATGCTCAGGAAAGTTATGGGTTCTTCTTCACTGGATGTATTCAAGACCGGGTTGAATGGGACTTTGAGTAATCTGGTCTATTGGATAATGTCCCTACCTATGGCAGAAGTCTTGGAACAAGATGGTCTTTAAAATTCTTTCCAACTCAAACCAGATTATGATCCTGTGATTCTATGCAATCTATCACCAGCAGCTTAAGAATTCAATTAAATGCAACAGGAGCTCCACTGTGGCTGCAGGTAGTAATTCACAAGATCTGGAATCACGTGAGTAATTCACAAGTAAAAAAGATGAATAAATAACACTTAAAAAAATAAAAGGAATCAAAATTCTAAGTATCTTAAACAAAGCCATTCTCATGACCTTTAGATGTTCAGCTGTCCTTATATGCATATCACTGACCACTACACAGACAGAGCTTTCAGGAAATGCTCTAACATAGAGAAATGTGCAACCTGAAAATCAAGACATATCAGTCTGTGATTAGCAAATGAAATTCCATTACCAGATTTTATGCTGCTGACTGGTTGACTGTGGTTCTCTTAGGGATGATTTTTCTATATATTAAAATCAAAGGCAAGATTATTCAATAGTAGTTATAGTCTTGGGCAGTTGCTACATCTTTTTAGGGCAGCTCAGAGAATTGTATTAGCTCTGGGAGCTGTGTAATAATGATTTGCTATATAGGGAGTAACCCACTTTGTCTAAAGCTTTATGATAAATACTTCAAAAAAGAAAATTCAAGGTAAAGTACATGTTTCATTTTACTGTCAGCAAAGAGCTCAGTGGGTGTATATAAGAAGGATGTCTAAATGGATTTGTATATCTGGGCAACTCCTCCTAACCTGAAGGTTCTTACCTGTCACCATAACCTACACACAGCGTTAAACTAGCAGTAATACAATCAGCATGGCTTCACCAAGGGCAAATCCTACCTGACAACCTGGTGGCCTTCTTTGAACAGGTCACAACATTAACGGATAACAGGTGGGCGACTGATGTCATGTACCTGGACCTAAGCAAAACCTTTGACAATGTCCCCTATCACATTCTGGTCTCCAGGCTGGTGGAATACGGCTTTGATGGGTGGACCACTAGATGGGTAAGGAACTAGTTTGATGGCTGCACCCAGAGAGTGGTTGTCAATGGATCCATGTCCAACCGGAGGCTGGTGACAAGTGGTGTCCCTCAGGGATTGGTCCTGGGACAAGTCTTGTTCAACATCTTTGTTGGTGACATGGACAAGGTCATTGAGTGCACCCTCAGCAAGTTTTCTGATGACACCAAGCTGTGTGACAGTGCAGCAGACACGCTGGAGAACAAGGATGCCATCCAGAGGGACGTGGACAGGCTGGAGAGGTGGACACAAGCCAACCTGATGGGGTTCAGCAAGATGAAGTGTAAGGTCCTGCATCTGGGTGGAGACTGGGCAGTGACTGGGTGCAGAGTAGCCCTGAGGAGAGGGACTTGGGGGTGCTTGTGGACGAGAGGGTCAACATGAGCCAGCAGTGTGCACTTGCAGCCCAGAAGGCAAACCAGATCCTGGGCTGCATCAGGAGAAGTGTGGCCAGTAGGTTGAGGGAGGTGATTCTCCCCCTCTACTCCGCTCTCGTGAGATCCCACCTGGAGTGCTACGTCCAGTTCTGGAAACCTTATTACAAGAAGGATGTGGACATGCCCGAGCGTGTGCAGAGAAGGGCCATGAGGATGATCAGAGGGCTGGAGCACCTCTCCTATGAGGGCAGACTGAAAGAGTTGGGGCTGTTGAGTCTGTAGAAGAGGACTCTCCCAGGTGACCTTCTTGTGGCCTTCCAGTATCTGAAGGGGGCCTACAAAAAGGCTGGGGAGGGCTATTTAGGATGGTGCTTAGTGACAGGACTAGGGGGAATGGAGCAAAGCTGGAGATGGGTAGATTTAGAGTGGATGTGAGATGGAAGTTCTTCACCGTGAGAGTGGTGAGAGCCTGGAATGGGTTGCCCAGGAGGGTGGTGGAGGTCCCATCCTTGGAGGTGTTTAAGGCCAGGCTGAATGGGGCTCTGGCCAGTCTGATCTATGATGGGGTGTTACTGCTCATGGCAGGGGGGTTGGAACTGGATGATCCTGTGGTCCCTTCTAACCCTGAGTGATTCTGATTCTATAACTTCTCCAGTGAGTGATCCTGCTGTGTCAGGGGGATTGTACTAGATGATCTTTTGAGGTCCCTTCCAATCCCTTATGACTCTATGACTCTAATATTGACTGAGTCATGTCTGCTGCATAAAAGCTTTCAAATTAAGAAAAGAATTTCTACAGAAAATGTATCCTGGTTGATGAAGATCATCTATCAGATGCTTTTCTGAGACTTTTTAAAGATGTACCAAAGCTTTGTCCCACCTTGACAAGCAGAGGATCTATATATGTGCAGCTGTACATAACAGACCCTTTTGTTGATCCAGTTACACTGTCAGACAACTCGGTGGTAAAGGTCTGATGTTCCCAGACTGCTCTCCAGATTTCTTTACATCCTGTACTCGACAAGAGGAAATAAAAATCTCTTAGCATGTTTTTGACATGCTTGTGCTGTTTATGCCATCTGAGGCAAAGCTGTTACTTCTTCAAACGTTTGATCCTGAAGACATTAGCCATGTGTCTAGCTCCACAGGCTGAGTAAAGCTCACAGCTATCAGAGATAAGTCACTCCCAGCTGAAGCCTCTGAACTCGATAGATACAAGAAGATAGAACGGAGGTAAAACCAACCATGTACAGAGAATACAGAGATTTATTTCCACAGTTCTGCAAAACTGTATCTCTATCTAAAGGCTGTGACTTAAAAGGAGGAAAGAGGAGGGAGAAAATCTGAGCTGCCAACAGCTGTTGTGTCAGAACTATTGAAGATGAATGAGAAGTCTGCAAAAGCACAGCCTTCCATCTGGTGGCCCAATGATAAAATTATAAACAGTGTGAAGGGAAAGGAGTGCTAATGGAAAAGACTCTTCTTCATAACTTAGACCTGAGGCTTAATATTTAGCAGTCAAGAGTAACCCAGCTTTAAAACTTGGATCATCACACATCTTCTCATTCTCTACTTCCATGCACACACTCGTTTTAAGCTTTTCTTTTCATGGTGACACCTGTACCACCCTCACCTCTTTTCTATTTTCCGTTCCTCTTCTTCTTCGGTCTACTCTGCCACGATTTCTTCTTTAGTTATTTCAATCTCTGGAACTGCATATTACTCTCATACTGCATGAAGAACAGCCTCCTGTGCTGTATCTTCTCTCTAGAGGCTTGGTTTGATTGAGCTGTGATTCTATCTCAGCAAAGCTGGAGATGGGTAGATTTAAACTGGGTGTGAGGTGGAAGTTTTTCACCATGAGAGTGATGAGAGCTTGGAATGGCTTGCCCAGGAAGCTGGTGGTGTTTAAGCTTGGAGGTGTTTAAGGCCAGGCTGGATGAGGCTCTGGCCAGACTGATCTAGGGTGGGGTGTCCCTGCCTCTGGCAGGGGAGTTGGAACTGGATGATCCTGTGGTCCCTTNGGTGGGGTGTCCCTGCCTCTGGCAGGGGAGTTGGAACTGGATGATCCTGTGGTCCCTTCTAACCTTAATGGACTGTATGACTTGGTCTGGGTGATCCTGCTGTGTCAGGGGGGTTGGACTAGTTGATCTTTTGAAGTCCCTTCCAATCCCTAATGATTCTATGATTCTATGATTCTCATACCTGCTTTCTTGTTTTTTCTGTAAAGGATTTTATCTGAGTCAAATGCAAAATAAATGTGCCCTATTTAGCCCACAATTAGCACAGTTGCAGTGCTAAATAATAAAGTATTCGTAGCACTTTTTTTCTGGACATATTTTATTAGGACCACTGTTTTTTCTTGTTTCTCATATTAAATACATTACACGGGACTACAACATATGTTCACTTTCCTGTATAATACTTCTAATAGCAGGTTGCAGTGGCTGTTCTGGAGGCAGATAGAAATCACTTCAGATGTTCATGGGTAATATTTTCTTGTAAAATTTGACAGTAAAAGCAGGAGACTAATACCTGCATATATTTTGTGTCTTCCAAGACCACAGACTTTCTCATTATCTACTGCAACCTTTAATCCTTCTGGGATTCTACTGAAGTCCTACTCTTCGTCACGTCTTGCTGCAGTGAGCAACACAAGATAATTATATTCTATCAGTGATGGTGGAAAAAACCTGCTCCTTTTTCAAGGATTACATTATGCTATCATCACAGGTATTGCACAGACACCTGTCTCTTTCACAAGCACAGAAAAAGCGTTAGGAGGCATTATGCTCTGTTTTGTCTCTGCTAATGTCCTGTATACTAACAGGTGTAACAGGAATACTGAGCACAGCAACACTTGCACCAAGCCAGGAACTGTCACACTCAGACAGGTGCAGCTGGTCCATTGACTACAATGAAAATGCATTTAGCTCTAATTAAACTCTGTGGCAATTTGTCACCATTGAACAAGAACAAAAGTCAATTGGCTGGCATCTATACTTGATGAAAGTCCAAATGCCACACTGTACCCAGTTCTTGAACTCTGTGAAAGAAGTCACACCAATGTAAAGCAGAGATTAGTGGCTAAGAAATCACTCAGTTTGATAGCTTTGGTAGTGCTACAGAAAGAAAATAAATCAAATAGAGCATCACTAGGCAGCACAGATAAAGGCATTAAGCATAATTCTGCCTGGTTTTACTTTTTCTCCTTTTCCTTTTCTTGGAATTTTATTACCTCTCTAGAGGATGTCTCTATGGGAACAGAAGGGGTGCACTGACAGTGTGGCAGGATGGTGGTAAGTAATGATCACAACTCATAAAAATTAGCAGCTTTTTTTAATGCAGATGATAATTACCTGTTATTCTTCAATCATGTGTGTCACTCAAGAAAGGGCATAATGAGCCTGTTATGGTTCACTAAATTTAAATCATTGAGATGTCACATAGTACAGACTTCCAAAACCAGAAACACCAAGATAAAACAGATAAATCAGCAACTAATGTAAAGTATTAATCACAAAAAATAAGGCAGCTACTAACAATGCTGAACAAAACTATTATTTGTAAAGGTACATAGATAAAAAAGAGAGACAGACATAATAGAATCATCACAATTAACCTTTCAAGACTGCTGAGTCTTACCATTAACCTAACTGTACCAAGCCCACTAATAAACCATGTCCTGAAGCTCTATATCTACATTACTTTTAAACACATCCAGGATTTGCAATTCAATCACCATTCCAGATAGGCTGTGCCAATTCTTGGTGATCCTTTCAATAATTTTTTCCCTAATGTTTAACCTAAACATACTGTGGTGCACCTTGAGGCCATTTTCTCTTGTTCTATCTATTTTGAGAAGAGACCAACACCCACTTCTCTACAAACTCCTTTCAAGTAGTTTCAGACAGCAATGGTCCCCCTTCAATCTCATTTTCTTCAGACTAAACAGTCCCAAACTTCTTAGATGCTCCTCTTAAGTCTTGTTTTCCAGAGCCTTTGCCAACACAGTTGCCTTTCTTTGTACCTGGTCCAGTACCCCAGTCTCTTTCCTCTATTTAGATACCCAAATTATCAACAAGAACTACCATGAGAAGTTGAAGACCTGAAGCTAGTACAGTTCAAATGGCACGCATTACCATGAGTTTTACTTGGTATTGCACAATTGCTTGATTTTCATTTCTTTAAATTAGAAGTTTTTAATGCTTTTCTGCATTGATTTATCACAGTTTTTTACCTTATAAATACTGGAGGAATAATTCCTTACTTAAATGATTCATCCCTCATAGTGACCAAACGATTCATAGTGTTGCCCATTCAAAGCATGTTCTGATATTACAGAGAAAGAAACTGAGGTTCACATAAGTCAAGTGACTTATCCACACTCTGCTGGACAAAATATTCAGGATTTTGTTCTGCACAGGGCTGCAGTTCCTGGCAATGTTGGCAAAGCAGAGCTTATGCCTCTGAGAGAGACATTAGAGATGGAGATTATTTCAAGTTTATAAAATATACCACCCCAAACTACATTCGTACTTGGTTTTTTTATCAGAAAAACAGTTAGGTTTCATACTTGCACTTAGTACACAGCTGCATGGAGAATATTTCTCTAAGCAGCTAGTGAGGGGAAGGGGAGCAGAAAGCTCAGAGGCAGAAGCTGAAGTGGTAAAGTAAGAACAGCAGGGCTTGTGTACAAGTGTACCAGTGGCGAACACCCTCAGTGTCTTTATGGTGTGAATTTGTCCCCTGTTTCCCACATCCAGCATAGATATCCAACACAAGACCAACGAATTGCATATGGACAGGCCACTTCAAAACTAGAGGCAACGTAGGCTCCCTGTTGAATGAGGTGGGTGATCTGAAGACAGAGGATACAGAGAAAGCAGAGATACTGAACACTTTCTTTGCCTCTGTCTATACTTCTGGGTATCAGCCCCCAGACTGCTGAGGGCCCAGAGGAAGTTGAGACAAGATAGCTGTTTGCCCTGGTTGATGAGGACTGGGTTAGGGATCAAATGAGCAAATTTGATGTACACAAATCCATGGGCCCAGATGGGATACCCCCATGAGTGTTAAGGGAGATGACAGAAGTCATTGCTGGGACACTCTCCATCATCTTTGCTAAGTCCTGGGGATGAGGAGAGATGCCTAGGGACTAGAGGATAGTAAATGTCACACCAATCTTCAAAAAGGGTGAAAAGGAGAACCCGGGTAACTACAGACTGGTCAGCCTCACCTCCATCCCAGGAAAGGTGATGGAATATAATTTATCCTTGATGCTGTGTATAAGCATATCAAGGATGGGAGGGTCATGGGCTTCACCAAGGGGAGATCATGCTTGACCAACCTGATAGGCTTTTATGAGAGCATAACCAGATGGATAGATGATGGCAGAGTGGTGGATGTGGTCTGCCATGACTTCAGTGAAGCATTAGACATGGCTTCCCACAGTATCCTCGCAGCCAGATTGCAGTGTGGTCAAGATGATTGGGTAGTGAAGTAGACCATGAACCAGCTGTAGGATAGAAGCCAGAGAGTAGTGGTGAATGGGACAGAGTCTAGTTGGAGGCCTGTATCTAGTGGAATCCCACAATGCTCTGGAGGACATCAGTCTCCCGGGGTTGGTGCTGGGACCAGTCCTGTTCAATCTATTCATTGATGACTTCGATGAGGGATTAGCATGCACTGTCAGCAAGCTTACTGATGACACAAAGCTGGGTGGCGTCACCAACACCCCAGCAGACTGTGCTGCCATTCACCAGGACCTGGACAGGCTGGAGAGCGGGGCAGAGAGAAATTTCATGAAATGTAACAAGAACAAGAGTAGACTCTTGCATCTGGGCAAGAATAACCCCAGGTACCAGTATAGGTTGGGGACTGACCTGCTGGAGGGCAGTGTAGGAGAAAGGGATGTGGGGGTCCTCATTGACAGCAGGATGACCATGAGCCACCAATGTGTCCTTGTGGCCAAGAGGGCCAACAGCATCCTGGTGTGGATCAGAAGTGGGGTGGTTAGCAGATGGAGAGAGGTTCTTCTTCCACTCTACTCTGCCCTGGTCAGACCACATCTGGAGTTTTGTGTCCAGTGCTGGGGCACTCAGTCCAAAAAGGACACAGAACTACTGGAAAGAGTCCAGTGCAGAGACATGAAGATGATGAAGGGAGTAGAACACCTCCTTTATGAGGAAAGGCTGAGGGAGCTTTGTCACTTTAGCTTGGAGAAGAGGAGCCTGAGGGATGACCACATTAATGTCTATAAAAATGTGACAGATGGGTTTCAGGAGGATGGACCAGGTTCTTCTCAATGTCATCTGGTGATCTGTCACTTGTCAAGAAACACCTGTCTATCCACAAAGCACATGCTTCCTTACTGTTTTACCACATTTTAGTCTGTGTGGCAGCAGGGAAATTCTAGCCCCTCTACCACCCGCCTAGATATGCCTGTAGGTTTCCATAAATGTGTGACACCACTCAACCGGTAACTCTGTAATAAGAGGAAGTTTCTGACTCTGGCAATGCAACAACAACCTGCTCCTTCACTGTACACTTCATGTACAGGTAACAGGATTAGGATAAAATCTTCTCAGAATGCTGGTTGTTTTCCAGACAGTTTACACCGCTTGACCAGCAGAACACAATAGATGAACCTTAGTTTACATAAGGGAAAGTAAATAGCATAAAAAAATGCCTTGATGTGAGAACAATGTGGATCAATTAAAACTCTGTGAATAACTGTAGCCTTTGGACTGCATTAACTACAGAATTAAAGCATGTAGATAATTTTCATGACAAAGTTTTTCATTATTTTCTCACCTCATAAACAACAAGAGTAGAAAGTGCTGAACTGCTTTTTTGACGGCATCTCTGAAATGATACCTGATGCGTATTGAATGAAGGAAATTAACATCTAATCCTTCCTTCTTTCCTCTGGGTTCAGTAATAAATAAACCACAGTTTCAGTAGAAAAAATGTCTGTCCTAAGTAAACAATATCAATGAAAACAAGAAGAATTGGGTGTGATAGAAGATAAAGCAAATAGAATTTTTTCTCATCATTATAGCACTTGTACAATGTGATAGGCTCAATGTGTTGAGTGTTAAGAGAGGGATTTATTTAATGAATGTCGCTGCAAATTTCCAGCATAAGCATTAACTCACCTCACCCTCCTCTTCAAACCTGCCTGAAACAAAAATGAAGAGTGGAATTTACTAGATTGTTCTTCAGAAGTATGGGGAATGTTTAAAGAAAACCAAAAGAGAAATCATTTGCTGGTTAGGCCAGACAGCAGGAGATAAAAAAAGGGTCAGTCTCCCCCCAGATATGCCAGTGTGGTTCCAAGATGTGGGAAATGGCCTTCCCACACTTGGCCATGGGACTGCAGCTCACCCAAACTTAAGCCAAAGTCAACTTCCTCACAGTTGTTTGCCAAGTAGACACAGGTTTAGTTGCTTCCCAAGTCCACAATGTACAAGCACCATGAACAGAGGCAAGTGCCAGGGGTTTATCCCATGACAAAATTAACCAGTTAATTTAGTTAATGTGTTAATGGGCCAAAACAAAAGCAAAACAAGGAGGTTAAAAAACCCCAACCTTATAAATTACAGGGGAAAAAAACCAAAGTAACTTTATTTACGGAAAAGCAAGGCATATTTAATCCATCCCACATAAAACCCCTCCACAAAGACAAATAGAGATTAATCACATGTTTTTACATAACTCTGGGACAAACAGCTATCTTGAACCCCTTAAAGGCAAAAGACTTTCAGAAGTTCTTTCTCCTTGTGGAAAACGTGGGGTCTGTTCAGTCCCTGTACAAGTCACTCAGCATCAGCAAGCGTTTAAAGTTCAGTTCTATTCCACGTGCTTCGAAACCTGTTCTCCTTTTCAGAATACCATGGAATTCAGACGAAACCTTGCTTCTGCTGATCCTTGAGGTATAACTCTCCATTTCTCTCTCTCTCGTCACCATATTCCCAGCACAAGATGCCTGCTGTGCTCAGCACGGTGACATTTGCTCCCTCTGATGGACAGAGAAAAAGTGCAGTGATGAGGAAAGAGAAGACAGAAACCCAAACCTAGAAGCTCCATCTCCTTTGTTTCTTTTTGCAGAGCTGCAGAAACTCAACTTGGAATTTGTAAGTCATCACATAACATAGAAACTGTGATAGCAAAAGATTAAACTTAAATGGTGACCTGAGTGAACAAATGTCTTTCAGAGTGGTTAATTTTTCTGAAAAAGAATTATATTTTTTCTTTAATCTTCTCAAATTCAGAACCGTTTAATGAACTGGTTTTTTCATACAAAATGGTTTGTTGGGTTAGCTGAAATATACAAATTAGACAATGAAGCCAAAAGATTGCTCTGCTAAAAGCCAACAAAAAAGTTCTTCCCAGACTAGTCTGTGGCTTGACACCAGATAATTAGTCCTTTATATTTTTACTGTTTTCCTCCTTCTTGGTTCCCAAGTGGTAAAATCATTTGCACTGATTTTAAAGCATACTTTGTCATGTCTCTGGAAAGTATCCTAGATCAAGATGAAATTATGGTTTGTGCTGTAGAACATGTAATCGAAATTACTTAAGGTGGCTTTTATGCCATAGATAGAAGAGAGATGAAGAGATACAGGAGAGCTTCAGCTCTTCTTTCCGATTTACCTCTAAAAACAGGCAATAGTGCTTAAACAGGGAAAGTAGGGAGCAAGGCTTCTCATTATGACAAAAAGAAAAAAATTAAAACAAAACCAAAATTTTCAACTTTTTCCAACCATGTCTGAAGAACAAAAATATGAACATTACATTACTTTTTGAGTTCCAGTTTCTGTTGCTATTTCCCTTGAATCTTTCAAGTGTGGTTTCAGAGATGTAAGTGCTGACAGCTCTATGAAAGGCTACATGCTTTCCAGTGTGTCTTTATAATAAAGCCTTTTTCAAGGGAGTGAATAACAAGTTTTGAAAGACAAGAAAGAAAGAGTATATAAATGAAGGAAATAGAAATGATGCAAATAGAAATGTCTCTTTGAAGTGCATAGATAATTCTTCTGAAGTATTCAACTGCTAAACAGCTGATATATTTGCTGTGACACTCGACCTTCCAAATATTCTTCACTCTACAGTCCTACACTTTAGAAAACATGGTTTGAGGGAATTCTGTCAAGCTATGTATATTTTTCTTTCTTCTCAGATAAAGAGATATTGTTGGTGTCTCTATTTCAAAAACATTTAGCTCTTGGCTAAAAACAAAAGCTCTTGGCTTTTGAACAAACATTTTTGAGACTGCCAGAGATGTTAACTCCACAAAGGGAGGTTAAATAAAATTTGTAAAAGTCTTTCTCCTCTGTCAGGAACACACACACGCACTTTACAGAAACGCATACCACAGCGCAAAAAAAAGGGAGAAGGAAAAATTAGGGTTGAATTAAATTTGGAAAAAAACCTTAGCTATAGAATGAGCCTCTTGGGTTTAGTCCAACAAAGCTGGCTCTAACAACACAACTTAAGTTTCAGGGAAGTATGTCTCTGTTTGGTATGAAATATCAGAATGCGACATGTCAGCCTCTGCCTGAGTGATATAGGATGCAACGGAGGATAAGCCTGAAACTTAGAAGCATAGTAAATAAATTAATACAGCATAAAGTAACATAGTAACTACAGCATAGAGCATAGAAACATAATCCAGGAAGTGGTAATTAAAGACTTTCTAAACCAACTGGATACTCACAAGTCTATGGGGCCAGATGGGATCCACCCAAGAGTGCTGAGGGAGCTGGCGGAGGAACTTGCCAAGCCTCTCTCCATCATCTATCAGCAATCCTGGTCAATGGGGGAGGTCCCAGATGACTGGAGGCTTGCCAATGTGACACACATCTACAAGAAGGGCAGGAAGGATGATCCAGGGAACTACAGGCCTGTCAGCCTGACCTCAGTACCAGGGAAGGTCATGGAACAGTTCATCTTGGGGTGATCACACGGCAAGTGCAGGATAACGGGGGGTTAGGCCCAGCCAGTATTGGTTCATGAAGGGCAGGTCCTGTTTAACCAACCTGATCTCCTTCTATGATCAGGTGACCCACCTAGTGGATGAGAAAAGCAGTGGATGCTGTCTACCTGGACTTCAGTAAGGCATTTGACACNCAGGAGCAGGAAGGTGATTGTGCCCCTATACTTGGCACTTGTGAGACCGCACCTCGAGTACTGTGTCCAGTTTTGGCCACCACAGTACAGGAGGGACATTGAGGTGCTGGAACGAGTTCAAAGAAGGGCAACCAAGTTGGTGAAGGGGCTGGAGGACATGCCCTATGAGGAGAGGCTGAGGGAGCTGGGGTTGTTTAGTCTGGAGAAGACAAGACTGAAAGGGGACCTTATTGCCCTCTACAACTACCTTAAGGGAGGTTGTAGCAAGGCTGATGTTGGTCTCTTCTCTCAAATTGGTGATGATAGGATGAGGGGAAATGGCCTCAAGTTGTGTCAGGGAAGGTTTAGGCTGGATGTTAGAAGGAAATTCTTTACTGAGAGGGTGATTAGATACAGGAATGGATTACCCAGGGAGGTGGTGGTGTCACCATCCCTGGAAGTGGTTAGGGAATGAGTGGATGCGGCGCTTAGGGATATGATCTAGCGGTTAGGTACTAGGAGAAAAGATTGGACTAGATGACCCTGGAGGTTCTTTCCAGCAATGATGATCCTATGATTCTATGATTCTATAGTAACAAACAATATTCTACACATCTCATAGGTGGACTTGACCCTGAAGAAAATATACCCCATCAAATCATTATGTAAGAAAGAAGAACAACACTGGGCACAAAGACTGTACTTACTTCAAAACATCACAATGGTAATAAATTCAAGACGCATTGGGAGACTTGTAGAAATTATTTAAGATGTCATCCCCTTATTGAAGACCATAACCATTCATGTACTCAACATCCATGAGCCCAAATATTTAACATGTCTAAATATTTAAGAATAGCATGACAAATATTCATTAAGCATCACATGACCTGAATAAAAGCAGGATAAAGAGTGACAACTAGCTAATATGGATACATAATTTAACTAAAAACACACGTTAAGATACCTGGAAACTAGAGAGCCAGGTCTCTGGAAAGGAGAACGTTGTTACCTGAGTAGGACAATTGCTGATGACGTTTCCTAAGGGGCTGATTTTGAGGCCACCAAAATATCATTTGGTTCTGATCGATGTGTGTGGATACTGCCACACTGACAATTTCCAAGGTAAACTTGTTCCAGAAAGCTAGCTCTGTTGTACATTTGGACAGTTTTCCCTTCAAAATCACTTTGGAAATTTAAGAACCATATGCTTACATCTGTAGAGTAGGCATTTGATTTTTCTTCTCTGATGAGCAAGTTTCTTGAAGAAATAGAGCAGACGGGTTTTTGGATCAACACACAGCATATGAGAACAAAGGGATGAACGAGATGTAAATTTTGTTCTTTGTCTTGAGGAACACAAGATTATTCTGATGCAATTTTGAGCTGCTTTGTCTTGGTTCAGTTGAGTATATTACAAGATCATATTTACATGTCAGAAGTAGTAGAATAATTCTGTTCCTCTTCTTTTAATGAACAGTCCCTAGCTAAGTGATCTCACAAAATAAGCTTTGAGTATTTTTGAAAATTATCTTATTTAGTCACTCTATCTCAGCATCACATAAAACAATAGTGAAAAAAAGATCAATATGATTGTAAAAACTTTCAGATGGATAGAAGAGTGAAAAAGGAACTATGAATTTTGTTGGGGAAGGAGAAAATTTCTGTGTGGAATCCAACTATTACAAACCTTTATGTTTATTCAGTGAAACAGAAATTACATTATGTGATAGGCACGTGGATACAAACACGGAAATGCACAGCACAGTATTGATGGCCAGATAAAACAGACAAAGACAAATGTAATTACTTATCTTGAAGATCAGATGGCAGCAACATTTCCATTAGAACATGCTGTACCTCACAAGTACAACTGTGTGCTGACGCTGTACTAAGTCTTCACATTTTCTTGCTCGTGTTCCAGAAAAAACACTCACACTGTGACTTTTGAAGATGCATTTTCTGCTCTACAGCTGCTAGTAGAAATAATATCGAAACCCAGAGGTTTTTCCCCACCCTCAGAGTTTTACTTTATATAAATAAAAAGCATACATTAACCTGACAAACAGCATGCATTTTAATTTATCTGTATCCATAGGTAGATCAGCACACTGTGCAACTTCTACAGCTGTATTGCTTTATTCCAGGAGAACTGGTGTTAATTGCTTCAAAACTGCAATAGAAAATTGGTAGCTAAGTGAGAATGTTAATTTAGACAAAGTATTAAGCAGATAGAAAATTACAGAATACCATAAAATATCAGAGCAACATACAGAGTTATATAATTTCATTTGTATGTGCTACAGTCTTTGATGTGGAAACTTTGTATTTTACCCTACTCTTTCAATAAGAAAAAAAAAAACATTTTCTTCTCATTCCTACTTTCATAAACAATCTTCTGCAGTCAGATAGTGACTGAACTTGAGGTGTTCATGTCTGAGCTGATACCAGTTCACGTGTTCCTGACCTTGGTTTTTGTGACCTTTGACTTGACAGCTTTTGTGTAAGATGTCCTCTGCAATGAGAGGTACTGTCTGCTCTGAAAGGATAGTCTTATGTGCAGACTATCCTAAAAGAGCATGCAGCCACTTAAGAGTCTACCCCAGTTACTTTGTCCTGAAATAATCCATAACTCTGAAGGATTGCTCCTCTCTGCTGTGTTTTCTTTCAAGTGACTCACACTTTACGAAGTAGTACATCCAACAGCCCAGGTCAGAGTAGGTTCCAGTTAATATCTTCATAAAGACAGTCCCAAAATGCTATTGAATGCAGAGCAGCATAGCACTACTAACAAGTAAGGGACTGCCAGTTGCACCTACTGCACCTACTCTATACTGTGCACGAAACAACAGTTGTGGCAGTTAACACTGACTGACTTAATCCTTAAGGCTTAAACAGTAATGAGAATAAACCCCAGTGACAGTTGTGCTGTAAGCTTAATGATCTAAAACACACACACACACAAAAAGGATTTTTTAAATAAATTCTGTTAGGCTAGCTGGTATCATTGAAACAGTCTTTCTCTTTTGAAGCGTAGACCGCAAAATCTTCCTTCAGATCACAGAATTACAGAGTGTTAGGGGTTGGAAGGGACCTCAAAAGATCATCTAGTCCGACCCCTCCTACAGATTGTGGGTTTTTCTTAAAAAAATCTAATAACCATGCACATTATTCATTGCAATAAAACACATACCCACCACCTAAAAGTTTTTTCATGTATAAAAACTTCTGTTCAATGTTCTTGCCTATGGAACTCGTTGATTACCTAGCGGCACAAAGATCACTGGAGTAATTTTTGTCTTTCTGCTAAAACAATATAATATGTCATAGCAAGGCCTGGTTTACGGCCAGATGCAAGCCTCTTTTATTGGATTGTCCAATATAGCTGAGGATGGATACCATCTACAGATTAAGAGAGGTTCCTAACAAGTCAGATACAACACCTTCCTTGTATTTAGGAAAAAGATTCTAACTGCACAACCATAGCCAGTGTCAGCTTCTGTTGATAGTGCTTGCACT
>VXBP01000800.1:11710-33896 GCA_013400115.1 Rhinopomastus cyanomelas | reverse complement strand
TCATTACATTTCTCTCTGCCCAGCTCGCTAGCCTATCCAGGCCCCAATGAATGGCAGCACAGTTTGCAGGGGTGTCAGCGGCACCACCCATCTTTGTGTCATCAGCAAACCTGCTGACAGTGCACTCTAATCCCTCATCCAAGTCATTAATGAGTACATTCAATAGTACTGGTCCCAGTACTGACCCTTGGGGGACTCCCCTAGATACAGACCTCCAGCTAGACTCTGTCCTATTCACCACTATTCTCTGGCTTCTATCCCACAAACAGTTCATGATCCACCTCACTATGCAATCATCATCCAGTCCACACTGCCTCAGTTTGGCTGCAAGGATGCTGTTGAGACTGTGTCAAATGCCTTACTCAAGTCAAGATAGACCACCTCTACCACTCTGCCATAATCTATCAACCTGGTTATGTCCTCATCAAAGGCTATCAGGTTGTCAAGCATGACCCCCCCTTGCTGAAACCATGCTGACTGTCCCTAATGATCATCCCATCCTTTATGTGCCCAGAGACAGCATCTAGGATAAATTGTTCCATCACCTTTCATAGGATGGAGGTGAGGCTGACCGGTCTGTAGTTACCTGGGTTCTATTCTTACTGTTTTTGAAGACTGGTGTGACATTTGCTATCCTCCAGTCCCTAGGCACCTATCCTGATTCCCATGACTTACCAGACATGATGGAGAGTGGCATAGCAATGCCTTCTGCTGTGTCCCTTAGCATGTGCAGGTGTATCCCATCTGGGCCCATGGATTTATGTACATCCAGTTTGCTGAACTTATACACCTCTCAAAATAGTCACTATGTCCTGATCCTTTTTCTTCCTGAAATGTGTTGTTGATATTTATTTAATTTTTCCTGGAGTTTAAGGGGAAGCATTAAAGATGACCTAACATAATGACTATGTATTTTGTAAACATGTGCAGAGAGAGGAAGAAGTGTTGGCAAATAATAAACGGGTTGGAACACAAATAAAAGTAATTTTGAAAACAGTATAAAAACATAGTTACCAGCTTCAAAGAAAAGTAATAATGTTTAAAACCAAGTTCTGTCAGAACTTTATGAGTTTCATTATAACTGTCCTCAGACATACATGCTCCATATGCACAGCAGAAGTGTATTTCCAAACATTTTTAGTCATGTTAAACAATCTGGCTCCAAAACTAAGAAGGAAGCTGGAAGAACAGGTTTACATGAAAAGATGTAGAAACAGACATTTGGAACCGTCAGAATGTGGACTATAGTGAAAGACAGTGACTGTTTTGGGGAGAACTCCACATTGTCAAGACAGACCAAGTGGGAAAAATACCCTATTGAGAATGATTGAAGGGATAAAAATCTTATTCTATGTAAGTTGATAAGTTTCAAAATCTATTGTTCTTACTTGCCATGAAAATAAAACCTTTCAAAAGCTTTTGTGATATACTGTAGTGAAGATGGTTGCCCTTTGAGATAGAAAGTTTCGAGCATTCAAATCCATTCCCTCTGCCTCTTTTTCTCTCATCAGAAGGAACTAATAAGACCATCACGTCAGAATCCCCCTGTTAAATATTTGGTAATAAACAGTGGGTGTATATGTGCTTGAGAAAAAAAAATAGCTTTTTAGGAAAACAGTAATACACCGGTGAGAATATAGATTGCAACCCCTTTACAGAATGGAAGGAAGGTAATGGTTGCTCAAGAGCAGAGAGAAAGTATTTTGAACTCAAATCTCCAGGCAATAAAGTGCTTGCAATAAAGTGCTTCAGTTACAAGGATAAACATCCTCCCACTGTCTCAAAAACTGATGAAGGTTGTAGAAGCACACATAATTTTTCTCCAAAGCTGCCAACTAATACAAGAATTATCACTTGCTGTTAAAGTGTTTCAGACCTCTCTTTAAGAAATGTTCTATTTATGTTCCACAAGAGAATTTATTGCTAACAAGAAGGTCAGCACCTAAACTGTGCACTGTCAAAATACCTCTGTGACTCTGAGGTAAAATTTTACCATATATATTTCTTGAAGGTTCTCAGACCTAAATATAGAACTTGACTTCAGCATTAATAATGGATGGGAAACTTGAAGCACAAATGTTTTCTTACGAGTATGTCTAATGACAGATAGCTTGCTGAGGCAGTCTGATTTTAAAGCATACTGACTTTTTAAAATGAGAATTACAAAGTGTCCAGATACAGGTAACTTTAACTTATCTTCTACCTGTCTCTTGAGGCAAAGACTAGTAAGACCTTTCCTAAGAATAAGCAGGAACAGTTTCAGCCAGCTAACCTGGAGTAACAAATGGTTTTCTACTGTCCCTCATGAACATGGTCGACTTCATCCAGTGCAAGACTCAGGCTGTTGTTAAAGGCTGCACGTCAGTCCTGTGTAGGGCTGCTTGATGATATACCTGCGTATTGACACCTGCATGAGCCCTTACAGCTGAGCCTGCGCTTTAAGAGTTGGAGAGGTGAAGTAATGATCTGTGTGCATCTTGTCCTTCACAGGAAAAAGTAACGGTCACAGTCCCAGCATACATGGAACGGCCTGCCCAGGGAGGTGGTGGAATCGCCAACTCTGGAGCTGTTCAAGGTAGGATTGGACATGGCACTTGGTGCCATGGTCTAGCCTTGAGCTCTGTGGTGACAGGTTGGACTTGATGATCTATGAGGTCTCTTCCAACCTTGATAATACTGTGATACTGTACCTGCCATTGTCAGCTCACTGAATAGAATGTGGCCCACTGACTCATGGAAAATTATTGAAGATTTCTTAATTGACAAAGCTTCCAAGACCAACTGATGTCACAAATTCTCAGTGTTAGTTCTATGTTTTCTGCTCCCTTGCTGTGGTTACTCTCTGCTACCCATTTCAAGCCACCGTTGTCTAGCCACTGCTCTTTTTCAAGAGAAAAGGAGAAACATCGCCAGAACTTCCTTCCTACAATTAATTTGCTAAGTGGCAGATTCCTTCCTAGTCCATAAGAGACCACTTTTATTTCAAAGGGCAGACAAGTTAAGTGCTCCCCTACCAGTGCACAGGAAACATGGTAAATCCTGTGAGTGCAGACTAGAGATGATACAGTTGAAAGACTGGCAGTATCAGCCCACAATACTACCGGTCTCGGTTATCCATCTGAACCCTGTGTTTATTTGTTCAGTTCATTAAGAGACAAGTCTAATTTTGACAGCTGTAGGCTTACTATATTACATTAATTTTACTTTACTACTATTTCTGCATCTACTCTTTCTGTAATTTGCTTGCACATACTTCTACTCAGTGATGGTTCATGAAATGACGTGTGATTGACTGCAACTGTCGCATCTGCTATGCTTTCCCTGACCAGCGGACCACAACAGCAGTCAACAATTCTTTGTCCCAAGTTATTGAAATCCTTTTCCATCCCAAATCTTGCAGTTCAAACTCAATCACATGAAATTCTTGAAATCTCTTGTTGTTACTGCACAAATATTACGGAGTTTGTCAAACATTAACAAAATTTTTTATGTTTGTTTTTTTTGGAACTAA
The DNA here is from genome assembly GCA_013400115.1 of Rhinopomastus cyanomelas. Classification (NCBI taxonomy): domain Eukaryota; kingdom Metazoa; phylum Chordata; class Aves; order Bucerotiformes; family Rhinopomastidae; genus Rhinopomastus; species Rhinopomastus cyanomelas. The sequence continues at coordinate 30,385 of VXBP01000800.1, read as the reverse complement.
TTAGATGGAGGGAAGGGTGTTTTAAGTCATGCCTCACATTATTATCTCCGTCAAGATGTTTACCTGTTTGAAGTGGCTTTTACATTTCTATGTACTAAATAATGTGTTCAGCAGCTGGGGTTGCTGCCATTTTGAAATTATAGAATCAGAGAATCATTAGGGATTGGAAAGGACCTTGAAAGATTATTTAGTCCAATCCCCCTGCCACAGCAGGATCACCTACACCAAGTCATCGTCAGTTAGGGTTAGAAGGGACCACAGGATCATCCAATTCCAACTCCCCTGCCATGGGCAAGAACCCCCCACCCTAGACCAGGTACTTAATTAGGGTTTTTTTTGTCTCTTGCCTAAACTGCCTTTAACATCTGCACACCTCTAAAGATAACCGAATGCAAACCTCCTGCCATGGGCTGCATAATACCAGAAAGTAGCCCAGTGGCAGGCAACTTGCTATAGCTAATGTGGTCAAGTGTACTAAAAATACACTGACCTGGTTCATGGGAACTTACTTTAAGTTACTTTAAATTACTGGGGGAAAAAAAGTAATAGCCTCTAAAAGACTACTTCAGTGGAAGGTGGGAAAGAAAATCAGACTATTTCTTTTTGTATGCGAGAAAACCTGATGCCATTTTCTTCAATTTCCATTAATGTGGTGGGTTCAGGACCACAATTCAATATAAAAGAAAGGAAAGCAAAGCCGTGAGGTCTCGATGACGTCTTGGATAAAATTTGCCAGACAGTCGACGGCTTAGGAAAACTGCAGAAAGGTTTATTAACACTATAACTATATACAGAATAGGAGAAAAGGTTATGCAAGTCAGTGCACACAAACTAAAACTGTGTCATAAATGCCATCACACAACCTGAGAAAAATATAATGGGAGATCACTATAGTTTGGGCCTTGGTTCTTCTTTCAGTTTAGAGACCTGGGAAAGAAAGCATGTCAGTCCAGGATGGCCTGAGTCTCTCAGCACCCATATCTGCATCCCTCGGTGCAGCAGCAAACAAAGAACCCAGTCTCTGTCTTTTGGATCCAAGGTTTAAGGATTCCCGAGTACTTCTGCTTTCCTCAGCCAAGCATGAAGGAGCTCTCCCCCAAAACTTAAGCGCTGCCAGTCTTTTCTCAGCAGCAGAAATGACAAACAGCCTCTCCTCCTGCTGATCAGTCTCTCGAAAATGGCTGCGGCCCAGTCACAGGGCCCCAGCCGCATGCGGTGTCCAACATGGAGACCGACCGCATGGCTGTGTCAGCAGGGCCGCACCCTCCCACACTCCACATGTGGCCAAGAGGGTCTTCCAAAGTTCCTCTCCTTCTGTCTCAGCTCCAGGGGGAAGGTGAGTAGCCCAGCTCATCGATGCTGAAGGCTCTCCGTGGTGGAGGGGTCGTGATGGTAAATCTGCACCAGTCTTGCTTCTCCAGTCCAAGCGCGGTCCAGCACAGAGCTTCAGGTCTGGCACACAGCTTCGTGTCCGGGGTGCCGCTTCGGGTCTGGGGTACAGCGGCGTCTGCGGCTTTCTCCGGTCCGGGGCCGCAGTGTGGCGGCAGCAAAACCACAATGTGGCAGGACTGCGCACCCGCGGCAAGTTGCAGCCGGGGTCACTTCCGGATGGCGCGGTGGCAGGTGCCTGCCGGCTGTGGGGTCAGGCCGGGGCCGCGGCTGGTTCGGAAGCTGCGGCAAGTCGTGGCTGCTTCGGGAGCCACAGTCCCCCTCGGACGGGGGCCCAGGAACGGGCGGTGGGAGGAGTACTCCCTTCAGGGCCACAGCCCCCAAAAAAGGGCATGAACAAAGACCCTGCTCCAGTTTTTATAGGCTGCCCTAGCCAGCCCTTCCAGGGCAGGTCCCAGGACAGACCCTTCCGGGGAAGGGTCCTGGGACCTGTGCAATCGAGGACAGGTCCCCCAGGAAACAACACAACTTTTCTTCCTCATGAAAGCACCTCTGAAAATTCTGGCAGTTCTCAAACTGCAACAATTAATGACATATCATTTAAAATTTTTATCTCCTGTCAACTCTGCAGAAGTCCAGACTTAAGGAAGAAATCCAGGCCAGCAAGCGGAACAGAATTTTGGCTACACAAACCTGGTCAAAATCAGAAAAATTTAAAGTCTGAAATCAGAGAGAATCAGAAAAAATAAAGCAAAAGAGAAAAATGTTTTACCAAGACTTGGCAATGAATAATTTTTAGATTCTTGGTTGAGGATCAGCAGTCAAACTTTTAAAGCTCTGCAACTGAATGGAATTTGATCTTTTTCAGAGGCAAGGACCAATTGTGCAGAAATACAAGAAACCATGTTTGAACTTGGCTGATGAGAATTTCTCTCCTAACAAAGTCTCACAAAACAACAGTGTAATGAGATGAGATTTGTGTTGAAAGAAAAGAACAACCGCTGTTCTTTACTGGTCTTTACTAGCTTGTGCACCTGAAAATCCAGGGGAGCACCAAGTAAGCAGACAGGTGTATCAGAGGTAGAGTTCCTTCTATCTCAGTTCAAGGCTTCAGGATGATTACTCTCTGGTTACAAGTCACTGGGTGCACTGGCAGGTCAGTTTTTAAGCCTCGCTTTTCCTGCTTGGCTCAGCGGCTCTTGGTTGTCACCAATTCACAGGTTTCATGTTTGTGCCCATGAATTGGTACATCAAAAACTTCCATAGTTTAGAAAGAAATGGCTGGGTTGAAGCAGTAGAGCAGATAGCTGTAGGCCAAGGTTCTTATTTTCTCTCATGGCAGTTGCACATAGCCACTGTCATATTTCAAAGTGCTTTTACAGCCTGTGGTTGCTGTAGCAAAAATCCCGTTTCTAGGAATGTTACTGTTAATTTCAGCAATGAAGAGGCACGGATTCTTTGTCCCACTTGAAGATGACAGCAGCACTGATCGTAAAGCTAAGCTGCATGTATAAAAGAAGTTCGCTCAAACTGCTGACTGAGTTGTCCTCTGGAATTAATGACAGTAATTGCTCTGACTTTGCAAGCCAGTTAGTCTCAAAGGAAGCACTGCAACTGTGGTTGCCAAAGAAACGTGGAGGATGTGTGTGTGTGTGTGTCTGTGCAGGTATTTGACAAAGGCATGAAGATGCCTGGTTGGGTGCTACCATATTTTATTTGCCTTTGAAGGCAGCAGAAAAAGAAACAACAGGTTTCTAAAGAGCTGTTAGTGTAGATGAACAAATGCATACAGCAGATATACAAATATTACTTCGATAATCAAAATCATAGCACTGAGGCATCAGCTGCACTACAGAACTATTCTCCCTTGGCTTTTACCCAGGAGAAAAGATCACACAGTTCTTGACCCCACACTCATTAAAACAGTTGTTTGCGTGTTCAAGGATGCTCACGTGACAAAGTTGTTGTTGCAAAAGCAAAGCCTACAGCTAAGGCACCTATTGCTGAAGGCATTAAAATGACTCTCAACTTTTAAACATACGACACATATCGACATTAATGCAAGCCTGAAGCTTGTTGGTTTTCTTCTGTGCAGTGCCCAGTTGTGATGCAGACCACCAGTACTGCTGTTTAAAAAAGACCGGGCTAAGGCAATAGATGACCTATCAACTCTGACACAAATGTCTGCTGACAAGTAATAAATTCAGCTCCTTTGATGTCAACCAAGGTTTGATAGAGCCCAACTTAGCTGGTAAAATAAATAGTCGCGGTGTGTATACAATGTAGAAATGTGCATTTGGGAGGAGGAGGGTGTTTGCTCTCCTGTAAAGTTCTGAGTATTTTTTCCTGAAGAAAGACATTTACATTTTCCCCTCAAATAAATATTACAGTATGTCTGTGCTTTGTAATACAATATTAATATCGCATTACACTATTCCCCATGTACCAGATAAATGGAGTCCTAAAATAAGGTTTTCCATAGAGAAGATTCTTTTTTCATGGTTACTGAAATGCACTTTACAAGTGACCAACTTCTCCTTTCCGTACACAGAACTTGTTTTGCAACTTTTCAGAAGTAGTGAAGTGGGGTTTTTCCCAACCAAATTGCATGTAATAAAAGAGACAATTGTGTTTTAACAAGAAACTGTAAACATGCTGTCAGTACAAGCACCTGCTTCTTTGAAATGCCTTCTTCTTGTTGACAAAATCTGCTGTTTTGGTGACTGATATGTCAATACAGAGAATGTAAAGTGTTTCCAAGAAGTGCTCTAGAAGAGGGCCTGTTGTACTGGAATAGCTCTAAGGTATTTTTGCTGCATAGGACACAATCAAAAGAGCCCTAGTAAGTCCAATCCTCTAGAAAATGCCACTGACAGACTGTGGCTAAGGAATCATTTACAGGTTTTGATGCCAATGATCAGTTAATCAGACATCAGTTCTTCAGCCATGCACATTTGTTTCTCAAGGCTGGAGGGGATCACAGAATCACAGAACACCAGGGACTGGAAGGGACCATGAAAGACCATCCAGTCCAGTACCCCCGCCACAGCAGAACACCCCAGATCAAGTCGCACAGGAACATGTCCAGGCCGGCTCCAAACCTCTCCAGAGAAGGAGACTCCACAAACCCCCTGGGCTGCCCCCTCCACTGCTCCGTCACCCTCACTGGGAAGAAGTTATAGAATCATAGAATCACAGTATCACAGTATTACCAATCAGGGTTGGAAGGGACTACAGGATTATCCAGTTGCAACCCCCCTGTCATGGGCAGGGAAACCCCACGCTGGATCAGGCTGGCCAGAATCTCATCCAGCCGGGCCTTAAACACCTCCAGGGATGGGGCCTCAACCATAGGCCTTCAAGGGTCATTATTGCCTCTGGCATCAGCTTGTAATAGCCATACCCCTTACAAAAACTCTGAAACACACAGGTGAAAGACAAGGTGTCCATCTCTAGAATGCATCCCAGACCACTGGGCTTTTATGATGGCTAGAGAGTATCTGATGCTGTTACAACTAAGCAGGGCAGGTTGCCTAACATGCAGTTAGCACAATGTTTTGCTGATATCACAATTGCTTTAAGGCCTGATGTTCCCAGTTCCTAACACATAAGCAAACGCTCATTCAGTAACCTGAAAATGGTTTAAAAATACATTGTTCTTGACAATGTGTGAGAAGTGTGTGAGAACTACACAAATTGGACAAAGAAACAGAGAGGTAAGATTGAAAAAATATTTTTAGCTAGTTGAGCAATATTTGTGAAAATGAAAGGCTTTTAAATCTGTCTGGACTGAAGGGTGCCACAAAGTACTCACATACTTCAACCTTGGTTTTGTAATGACAGCCAGAAAATGTTAAATAGTCATCCAGTAATTTTTAAGATTTTAATTTTTTTAAAGTTTGATTATTTTTACATTTTAATATAGCAGCAGGTACCTATGTGAGATGGTGCTTGCACTGTTTCCTTCCCATAAAATTAGACAGAGCAAAGATGGGTTTTCCTGCACCAAAACACACTATAAAGGATGAACATCTCTCACTGAGGATTACTGTCCATTTCACAGCTGAACTTAGAGATTTACCTGACAATATGAAATATAATTTCCATACTTCAGTTGAGGCGGTTGATTAAGTTAAAACAGTAACATACAATTTCCCCTTGCATTTAAAGCATTAAATTGTCACAGTTTCATGCAGTGAGTGAGAACAGAATTTGAGTGATCTAGGCTAATGCCTAGGTTGGTCTTTACTCATGAAAAAAATTGCTTTGTTCAGGAAAGGCTGGTGACAGTAGCACGGCTCCTTACCCTCATTACTATGGTCACGATACCGATTTAATCTATTCCTGCCACACCATGAGAATCAGACACAGTATTTTGAAACTGCTTTGTGTCTCACCAAACATTTTTCTCTCCAATATCTCTCCGGTGATATAAGGGGACTAGCGGACTGGAAGTCTAAGAGTTAAACACCCACAAGTTTTTATTTGCTGAGAAGATATGTTGTAAGCTGTGTGATAAGGGGAGGAGGAAATGTGAGGAAATTTGACGACAAATGTGGGAAGAGGATGATAACTAGAGAGTACTCAGCTAATTAACCATTGTGGAGGACAGATAACAGAGTTAGATAACTGTCAAAACATTATCAGAACAGACAATGGGGCAAACCAGCTTCTGAAACTAACAGTTTTTATCTACTTGGCAGAATAACTGATATGTGAGGAGTTTAAGGTGAGGAGAACATTTTCTTCATCCTAGAGGCCAATTGCACAGATGCCAACAAGAGGAGTTAAGCGAGGGGTTCATGATAATGATTTCCACCTGATTAATTGTAATATCCTCTCCTTACTTGTGAATATGTGTGAGAAGACTGTATATAATCTGATGAAATTACATAGAATCATAGAATCATTAGGGATTGGAAGGGGCCTCGAAAGATCATCCAGTCCAATCCCTCTGCCACAGCAGGATCACCCAGACCAAGTCATAGAGTCAGTCAGGGTTAGAAGGGACCATAGGATCATCCAGTTCCAACTCCCCTACCATGGGCAGGGACACCCCACCCTAGACCAAGCTGGCCAGAGCCACATCCAGCCTGGCCTTAAACACCTCCAAGGACGGGGCCCCAACCACCTCCCTGGGCAACCCATTCCAGGCTGTCACCACTCTCATGGTGAGGAACTTCCTCCTCACATCCCCTCTAAATCTACCCATCTCCAGCTTTGCCCCTTTGCCCCGGTCCTGTCACGACCTGACATCCTGAAAAGCCCCTCCCCAGCCTTTCTGTAGGCCCCCTTCAGATACTGGAAGGCCACAGTAAAGTCACCTGGGAGCCTCCTCTTCTCCAGACTCAACAGCCCTGACTCTCTCAGTCTGGCCTCACAGGAGAGGTGCTCCAGCCCTCCGATCATCCTCGTGGCCCTCCTCTGCACATGCTCCAGCACATCCACACGATTTGGAGGAGACATCCGCCATGCACCCAGTACTGCAATAAAGCATACCTGCTCTTAACTCTCTGAGTTGGTGTATGTTTTCAACTTGTCACCAGGACAGCCACAAGGCAGGTTTCACTTTTTTAAAGCTGCCCTTCTTCAAATTAGATTTATCCTTAATACAGGAGGAAAAAGCAAACGGAAAAAAACAATCTTCCTCAGTACTTCTTTTCACAAGTTAATTTTAGAATTTAAGATAAGGAAAATTGTGCTGGATTGATACCAGTTCCTTGAGTTACACAGGGAATATCCATATCCAAAATAGCTTTCATGGTTGTAACTTGTCAATTGATGCAAATTAAAAGCAGATGGTCTTGATGTCTTCTTTTCTCTGGTCTCTAATTTAATATTCCTGCTATAGCTTCCCCATCTTATTCCCCACCTCCCTCAATTGAACACTATTATAAAAAGGATCCTTTTTTTTCCCTCTTCATGCTTAGAAGCTTGATTCAGAGCTTGAGTATGACTAATGGAAAATAATGTTTACAAATATAATTGTGTGAAAAAAGTTTTGGAAAGGGAATTTGGCATATGTACTTACGCTTGTTCGGGTGTGGCTTTATGTGATTGTTAGGAAACATGTAGTTACTTCTTTAGAAAAGAAAAAAATAAATTTTCTGTAGCTTGATGTGTACTAAGAGAAAGACTTTTAATCTCATAAAAGTATTCTCCTTCCATGACTAAAAAAATATGAAAAAGAAAAATGAAAATACTTGGTATATCTACAAAAAACAGGGTTATAAGACAGATGAAATTAACGTACCTCTGAGTAAGAGGATTTGCTTTTTTAAATCAGACAACAGGTCTGGAAATAGAACTGGCTTTATTACCTCTTCCTGGCTAGAACACATTTAATAAAAATTCACCTTACTTTGTTGGCTACATGACCTTAAATGGCAGGAGGCCTTCCTCCAGGCTCCTGTCCTGGCAATCAGAGAAGTACATGGACTGTAAGAGAGTGTGGATTTACACAGGTAGGAGCACACGAGGGAAAGTTCAGAACAGTCATTGTGGAAGGATATAGAGGCTACTATAATTTTTCACATGACTTAGTATATTTTAACAGCCACTGCTCCGCTCTGTACTCAAGCACACTTCATAGTAAGGTAACCAAGTTTTCAACATGAAGTTAGGACAAAGAGTGTACCTACTAGAACTTGCAGCACAGGACCTCTTAAACCCTCACATGTATTGCTGAACAGCGGCTTGTAAGATGAACAACCCAACTCGTTTATTTCTTTACTGCATGACAATTTAAATAAAACACATAAATAAATTCATGTTCTATGCCAGTAAACAGCCTGGGCTTGCTCTGGGACACAGGAACACTGCAGGCATCTTTCTGCTGATGGGCAAAGTAATTTTGAAATCATATTTTTATAATAAAGGTATAAAGGTAATGAGCAGATATTTCAACAGAATAGGATGAGAGGGAATGCTGGGGGGTTAGAATTAAACTACAGCAGAAAGAAATTCACACAGAATTTTAGTAGATTTAGCAAACCATTGGAAATAATGGAATCACAGAATTGCTTAGATTGGAAAGGACCTTAAAGATTCTCAAGTTCCAACCCCTCTACCACACAGACAAGACTAGACACCTCTCACTATACCAGGTTTCTCAGAGCCCCACCCAATCTGGCCTTGAATGTCTCCAGAGAGGGGGCATCCACAACTTCTCTGGGCAACCCGTTCCACTGCCTCACTATACTTACAGTGAGGAATTTCCTTAGATCATTGAGGAATGGAGATTTTATTAAACCATTTCGGAATGAATACCACCAGTTATCAAAGGCTACTAAATTCGCTTAAACCATGTAATAGCAAGAATATGTTGTAAGTAAGCCTGGAGTAGTTTCATAGCCACGACCAAATGTGGTTTGTACTTAATAATTAGTTGCAGCTTAATTTTATCTCTAGATCAAGCCATCAACTTCTTTCATTTTATTTTCATCATTACAACTGATGAAGAAAAAAGATAATTAAAATGCAAAACAATTATCTAAGTACAACTGCCATACCTGCCCCACGCTGCATTGAAATCACTCAGTGGACGGTCTTGCATCATATAAGGTATTTGCCTGCTCCTGGAGTGTCATTCCTCATCCATTTACGTAAATTAGTGCAGTTGTTTGGTTCGTGAATGTTGTAATGTTCGTTCGTGAATGTTTTTACAGTTGTGTGCTCGGTGAAAAAGTGATATATTTACAAAGACATTATTTCAACAGAATTATTCTTTGGAACTGTGCCTACAACTAAAATACGGTATGAGGAAGAAGGGGCTCAGAAAATCAGCCCTTTATAACAATGTGTAAGTCCGGACCAATGTTATTCCAGAAAAGACCATAATTGGAGCCGTTTATATTAATATTCAGCCTTTGTTGAATACCTGCCTCATAAAATTAAGTATTTTGTTTCTCTGGAATCCTCATTAATAGAATCACAGAATAATAGAACATCAGGGATTGAAAGGGATCTTAAAAGATCATCTACTCCAGTCCCTCCACCACAGAAGGATCACCCAGATCAAGTAGTGCAGGAACACAGCCAGGCAGGTTTTAAACATCTCCACAGAAGGAGACTCCACAGCCTCCCTGGGCAGCCCCTTCCAGTGCTCCATCACCCTCATCATGAAGAAGTTCCTTCTCATATTTATGTGGATTCTCCTACGTTCCAGCTTACACTCATTGCCCTTTGTCCTATCACTAGATGACACAGAGAAGAACCTGACGCCATCCTCCTGACACCCATCCTTCACTTATTTAAAAACATTAATGAGGTCATCCCTCAGTCTTCTTTTTTCCAAGCCAAACAGACCCATCTCCCTCAGCCTTTCCTCTTAATGGAAGTGTCCTACTGCCTTCAACACCTTCATGNCCACAGAAGGAGACTCCACAGCCTCCCTGGGCAGCCCCTTCCAGTGCTCCATCACCCTCATCATGAAGAAGTTCCTTCTCATATTTATGTGGATTCTCCTACGTTCCAGCTTACACTCATTGCCCTTTGTCCTATCACTAGATGACACAGAGAAGAACCTGACGCCATCCTCCTGACACCCATCCTTCACTTATTTAAAAACATTAATGAGGTCATCCCTCAGTCTTCTTTTTTCCAAGCCAAACAGACCCATCTCCCTCAGCCTTTCCTCTTAATGGAAGTGTCCTACTGCCTTCAACACCTTCATGGCTCTGCACTGAACTTTCTCCAGCAGTTCTGTGTCCTTCTGGAACTGAGGGGCCCAGAACTGGACACAATATTCCAGATGTGGCCTCATCAGAGAAGAGTAGGGATGGGGAGAACATCTCTTGATCTGCTAACCACCACGCCTCTGATCCATCCCAGGATGCCATTGGCCATCTTGGTCACAAGAGCACACTGCTGGCTCATGGTCATCCTGCTGTCCACAAGGTTCCCCAGGTCCCTTTCTTCTACACTGCTCTCCAACAGACCAGTCCTCAACCAATACTGAGAAGCAACAGATCGTACTCAAGAGTTACATTACTGCTATTCAGCTTTCATGTCTCCCATTACGTATTTCCAGGCCACTAGATCTGCGGTTAAGTAACATTACCATGAATATTCCAGAGGAAAAATCAATGCAGCACAATCAGTGTCCTGGAGAGAAAGCAAGGTGCCACAGCTAGTGACCAGACTTACATTCTGTGTTTTGCAACTCTTTCTGTATTCAGGAGATTTCACCAACTGCTGAAAATCTGTGCACAGAAGGATCTTGGCATTAAAGGCGAACCTGCAGAGCAAGTGTAATGGCACATTTTGGAAGAGATAGTGTTGGAGCAGCAAGAGACAATGTAAAACCAACACAAATCAATAGACTTAAAAGTACTGAACAGCATTAGTGAAAAAATATTTGTGTAGCCAGCTGAGGGAATTGTACACTAAAATGTCTCATAAATGCTGGCATAACCACTCAGCTTATCTTGTCTACATCTTATATAATAACCAGGTTTTACTTCAGCAAGGCTTTTCTCAGAAAAAATAATATGTAATATGAATTGCACCTGTATCTGCTTTCAGCCCTGACTTTCCATGTACTACTAGTATATCATGTTGAAGATATAACCTCAGTTGTAGGCATAATGATCTCATGCAAAACCCCACACTAATTCAATTTTTTTAATGTTAGGACCCAGTCAAGCATATCTGCACCATGTGGCTACACCAGCTCCCTTGATGCTCTGCTCTTCTTCACATGGTGGTACACAGGTGTCCTCAATGAGCATTCTCTATCTCATTTGTGGATTGTATGCAAGCTGTTGGGATGGTGGAGAGGTAGGGGGGCTGCTTCTTTGTGTCTCTGCTAAATTTAGTTTAGAATACTTAACATTTGTGATGGATGGTATCTCACAGGATAACAGTAATTATGCAGTAAATAACTGCATCATTACTTGGCAGGCAACATATTTATGTCATAGAGACTATTTTTTTCTAATTGTAGGAAGTATCTGGAAAGCAAATTATGAAAAGGAAAAGATAAAAAATAGACTGGATTTCTACTAAAAACCCAATTGAAAAGTTATAGCTATACAGTCTAGCAAGCAATAGATGAAAACATAACTAATATGATCAATACAAAATTAAGCCCTTTCCCCTCATCTTTATTCAAAAGCAATAACTCTTTAAGTAACTTTGAAAGAGTATTGATGTTTACTTCTGGGAGGGAAAGAGAAAACAAGGCGAATGGTGGTTATTTCCGTCCTCAAAATACTTCGTCAAGAAAAGAATTGTGCTCCAAAATTACCGGATTGCTTTCCCTGTGATTGAGAGAATGAAGCTCCTTCTGAGGTAACTCTTCATCAAAGCAGTACAGACGTGTGGCTTCTTCTACTACAACAGCAGTGTGGGCAATGAATGGACTTCTGCAAAATTTCTGTTGTATTTAAGCTTTGCTCTGCTTCTTTGGGCTCTCATTGCCTAGCTTAGTTGATGACCTTGTCATGTGGAAGCACCCAGAAAACTAGACAGAATTAGCTACTAGGAAAACGTGGATTTGTTGCAACCAGGGTTCCCTGGTGCTCCAACAAAGGCCAAGTTTGGATATTGGTTAGGAATGTATTAGCACACAGCCAAACTTCTAATCTTTAAGGCATGCTCTAGGAAAACACAATCCAAAATGTGTGTGTGCTCGCATATAAAATGGATAGATCTCCCATCCAAGGGTACTCAAACAGAAAACCACTCACCAAAGGGAGTTGAGAAATCACTCAGTCCCAGGGACATAATTTTGACAGCATCGCAACCCATGGGGAGAGTCTCTCCAACTGCAGGACCTGCTGCTCAGAGGAAGACAGTTCTGGCAGGGCTCCACTTATAACATTAGTTGCCAGCAAATGCAGACAAGGTTGGGCTTGAGGGGCTCAGAGCCAGGGAGACAAAACAAAAACTACTTACTGAGTACCATAGTTTGTGTGTCTTTATCAAGTCATCGCCAAAGAGATCCAATGCCACACCTTGGATTACTGAAATAGTTGCAGCTCACACATATTGTGACCCCAAAAGGACACACAAGCCAGGTTAATATAGGTTGGCAGACAAAGAGTAGTTATTATGGTCTTATGAAGAGGAAGAGGAATCTGAGGTATGGGTATAGCTGAAAAGTGAAGATAGTCCTCCATGCATTAAGCCCTGACCCCAGTCACCACCTCTTCTGACCCAGCACAGCTACAAGCCTCCAATTCAAACAAAAGCATTGTGTGAACTGCATGCTGCCCACTTTTTGGAAGCCAAAGCATCTGACTGTTACCACCATAAAAACCATAAACACCATCACATTTTTTCAGTGTTCTGTGACCTGCGCAAGTTATAAATTTCCTCTCACAAGCATGGAAACGCTGAAATGTAGATTGAGAGCATTTGCTTCTTCTCTCAGATGGGTGTGGGGTTTGGTAGGTGGGTGAGGGTTGAGACAGAAGAGAGAGAGTCTTTGAAGAAGCCTCTTTGAAGAGAGGACTAGGAGTAAAGCTGGCAGGTCCAGAGCAATTAAGGTGTATGATATTCACAAACACTTCAGTGGAGAGGGCCAGATATATGCCAATCAGCAAAACACAACAAAAATGGCAGGGGAAAAGAATAACAGGTTTAGATTTGTGGAGAGTCCTTGACTTTCTTGAGGCAACTTTAAACTCCCTAAATTTCAGCTTGTTGATGCACCAAACACACAGCTTTATTTGGCTCATAGGCCACAAAATGGTCTTCCAAGAATCAGAATCGGGTAGGGTCACATTGCGGTGTTCCTGATGGGAACATTAGAATAGAAGTAGCTGAGAAGTTCCCATATTAAGCACAGTCAAATTCTGCTTATCTGTGCTTGCCCTCCATCATAGCAATGACCCTATACCAGAAGCCTTTTTTTTTAATTTAAAAAAATAATGAAAAAGAAAGGGAAAAAAGGCCACAAGAGCTGCACTGCATGAATGCCAACACACAGTTCCAGACATGCAAAACCAATTTATTCAGAGTTTCTTTCCTTTCCAGGTAGAGGCCCCATGGCTCTGCTGGGAATTCTGTCCAGCAACATACTTTGTACTTCACCGATTGGGATTTTATGCGTCTACGGTAAGTAACGGGTAAATGTATAACATTGCACATTGAGACAGCACCAGAACAGTACCCACTGTGGTATTACACATCTCTAAAGCTGATTCTTAAACTAGCTGAGATGAGGCCTAGGGCTGCTTTTTCAGGCTTTAATTGTCTTATTGGCTATGATATAATCTGTATTTGAAGAGAAACAGGTGCATTGTCATCTACTTGGGCTGACCTGAGCGCTTTGTTCAAGAGACCAGTTGAATCAACACAGAGACAATCTCTTTCATATTCGTTATGTCCCAGATAAAAAATGTTCCAAAGCAAATAAATGAAGCAAAACCAAGCAATAATAGTAATAACATAAGTGTAGCATTTCAGTGAATTGAAACTTTTCTGTTTCTGCAACTAAAGAAGTCCTCCCCCACTCAGAATCCTTTTTTATATGGAAAATCTTTAGGCATGCAAGTAACAAATGCAGTCCTACAAGTCTTCTGCACACTACTCTCTGCTGCCCAGAACTCCTGAGCCACAGGTTGGGAGCTCACCAAACGAAATTAAGTGCACTGACAGCAAGTTCACTGATGACACAAAGCTGAGAGGAGTGGCTGACGCCCCAGCAGGTTGTGCTGCCATTCACCAGGACCTGGACAGGCTGGAGAGCTGGGCTGAGAAAAATTTAATGAGGTCTAACAAGGGTAAGTGTAGGGTCTTGCATCTGGGTAAGAACAACCCCAGGGACCAGTATAGCTGGGGACTGACATGTTGGAGAGCAGTGTAGGAGAAAGGGAGCTGGGAGTCCTGGTGGACAGCAGGATGACCATGAGCCAGCAGTGTGCTCTTGTGTCCAAGAGGGCCTACAGCATCCTGGGGTGGATCAAAAGGGGGGTGGTTAGCAGACTGAGAGAGGTTCTCCTCATCCCTACTCTTCTCTGATGAGACCACACCTGGAATATTGTGTCCACTTCTGGGCCCCTCAGTTCCAGAAGGACACAGAACTGCCGGAGAAAGTCCAGTGCATAGCCATGAAGATTTATGAGAAAGGCTGAGGGAGGTGGCTCTCTTTGGCTTGGAAAAAAGAAGACTGAGGGATGACCTCTGATTCTATGGCTTCTCCAGTCAGGTGAGCCTGCTCTGGCAGGGGGGTTGCACTAGATGATCTTTCGAGGTCCCTGCCAATCCCTTATGATTCTGTGATTCTATGATTCTATGTTTATAAATAAGTGAAGGATGGGAGTCAGGAGGATAGTGTCATCTTCTCTGTGTCATCTAGTGATAGGACAAAGGGCAATGAGTGTAAGCTGGAGCGTAGGAGAATCCACATAAATATGAGAAGGAACTTCTTCATGGTGAGGGTGATGGAGCACTGGAAGGGGCTGCCCAGGGAGGCTGTGGAGTCTCCTTCTGTGGAGATGTTTAAAACTTGCCTGGCTGTGTTCCTGCACTACTTGATCTGGGTGATCCTTCTGTGGTGGATGGATTGGAGTAGATGATCTTTTAAGATCCCTTTCAATCCTTAACATTCTGTGATTCTGTGAAAGCATGCTGGCTTCCTGTGCTTAAACCCCTGAGAGGAGGCTGGGACATGCAGAAAACAAGCAGTCCCACATCATGTACCACTACACCTGCTGGGCACCATCGTACTGCTGGGGAGTGACACTTGACTGTCTATTTACATGGGCAGGAGCAGGTAGTGGCCAGTTGCTCAGTTGCTTTGCTCTGTGACAGCCTTCCCACAGCAAGATCAAGTCCAGTGACTCAACTCTTACCATTGGGCAGTGCTCTTTATTTCAGACTGGGTTTTTATAGGGAAAAGCTACTAGTTTAATATTTCCACATATAACTGCTCTTTCAGTTGGTTGTATTGGTCTGAAAGTTATATACCAGTAGGCCTCAGAGAGGACAACAAAATAAAAATCCAAAGACCAAATTATTTTGCTCGCTGGAGGGTGGGAATCCCTGAAATAGTCTCATACATATCTGAGGCTAGTTCCAGTCCTGGGAGCTGTGTAGTGCATCTCCTGATGGTTTGCAGCAGCTCAGGCAAAATTGCAGCAGACGGAGAGGAGAATGGACTAGACTTGCTTTTGAAACCCTTCTGGTGGTCAAGAAGGTGGAAATGCGACCACCCAACATGCTTTTCCTTCAAGCATGAGACCTGTCACAAGTTTTATTTAAGAAGTATTAAATCTATGCTATTGTTGTCTGCAGTCTAGTGTATATTGGCCAAAACTATCCAAGGTATCAAAAAAGGATGCAAATTAAAAATTATGCCTGAGGACAGTTTTGGAAGTCAAGCCAATATTACACCATTATCTACAAATGAAACGCAGACACTTCGAAATTTCCGTTATTTTTTTTCTCTCATATGATTGTGCTTGGATCTCACTTCTGTAAAGAAGAGAGAGAAGAATAAGATCTCAACAGACAAAGTATTTAATCAAAAGCATGGATCAGAGGATTAGGATTGCCCAAATCCTATATCCTCTGGTTTAGGTTAACTTCTCATGGCAAACAGAACTAAAAGCTTCTCCTCACTCTTTCATTGCCTTATTCTCTCCTTGCCCACTAACCTGAACCTTCAGTTACTACACTTGACTTATTCCAGTAAAAGTGTTTAGGGAAGCTGTGTGAATTTGTCTTGCTGTACCCATGTAAAGACCCCAGGCAGGTAGCAGTTCAAGTGTAGGCACATAAAAGTGTAGGCTCATTCTATTTCCACACATAAAGAAGCCAGAGAACTTAGCCCAAATGCCTTGTTAATACAGATTCTGGAACAGCTTAAAGCACCTTGCAGAAAACTTACTTAGAGTTTGAGGTCCTGTTCAGTGACATACTAAATCCCCACAAGGAGATCCTCCAACACATAATCACTGATGGATTTAGTACTGTAGATCCAGTGCACACAAGGTAAGTTGTGAACTGTAAGACGTAGTTCTCTTCACAGGAATTTCATTCACAGAATAAAAATTAATTTATGACAGACTTAAAATGTTTGTCTCTCTCTAATCTTCCATCTTACAGAAACTCAGGTAGTTTCTTTAATGCTTATTTTCAGTTTGGAAAGAATCCTACTGCCTTTCTTTCTAGCACAGTAACTGGAATAGCAGCACAGAGTAGACTTGTGGTAAAATATGGGGATGCTTTTACATTTTCAGTAATTTTTATTGAAATAACTACATTTTTTCCAGTTCAAATCATCATCAGGCTTTCTCATGGGCTGGGTTTCTGTATGCTTCTCTGATCTCTCAGCCCAAATACTGAAGGCCTTTCTTTCCCTCCTCAAGTCTCTCCGTTGCAATAAAACATCTGCAGACTTGTTCTTATTGCCAGAAAGACATAAGAATGCCTTTCTTCTCTTCTGCCCACTGTCTGAAATGTTTCCAAAGAATATTTTTTATCCAGATGAAATCTTCTAGTTCACTGAAAACCTGAAAATATGTCAAACGCATCTAAATAATCCATGCAGTGTTCGTATCATTGAAAAGACTTCTTACTGCAAATATCCAGGCAAAACATTATCGATCACATCTTAGCAACCAGTGAACACAGAAGTGAGATATGAACAATATTTCATGTAGAGAAACACATTAGCCTAGTTTATTGTTGTTTATACAATGTAAATTCTCATCTTTCATGATGCGTCCATTTCCTTGTCCTTCAGATATGGTGATTTAGGCTTCAGTGTATTTTGAACAGCATAATTATCTGGGTGTTTGAGAGAGATCATTATCAACCAATTTCTCTTCCTAGTGAACTCATTGCAGAGCTTCCAGTATCACTTGTGGCTGTTCAACTCCAAATACCCAGAAAGAGTTTAAGGAGACAAGTAGTCACAAGTTGTAACCTCCATGCAACATTGTAGTACAGATGTGTCAGTGTGAATTTATCTGCAGGGTTTGTCATGGGAAGGAATGTCTTTCTTTCCCAAGGTTAAAGAGCTCACAGCCCTGTGAAGAAAGCCCCTGAAGACTCACAGCACTGGAGGAAGACCTCATGTTACTGGTAGAGCAATAAGCCACATCTTCCACTGTGCACAGTTGTGACACTTGAATGGAAAATCATGAAGTGATTGAAGAACATACAGATGGCAAGACTCATGCTGCTGAAAATTGACCATGCTCACTTTACCAAGGTAACTATACTTCTCTTTTGGAAACTGTGTGACAACCTGCCACTCAGTCTGGTTTAATCGTTTAATCTGGATTATTGCAGTGAAAAACAGCAGACGTGTAAATTAAGGCATCATCTGCAGTGAGCCATATTATGGAAATATTTTAATCAACAGCTACAGAAAAGATGCTGCCGTGTGCAGAACTGCTACAAAAAGCACTTATATTTGCATTAAGACTGCTTTTTGTGCCTCCTTTACCAACAGGAAAAACTATTTATTGAAACTTGAAGCTACTGAATTATCTCCTAGATGATAATCAAAACAAATAATCAGACCCTAATAAGAAACTGATCTCATGAACTCAAAAGGGATCTTTCTTGCTGATAACACTGATGTAACTGTACTTGCACATAGCAAAGACCTGCTAAAAAATGTCCTTTCGCAACCTACTTGTCAAACCTGTCAGTGTTCAGCTGAATATAGATTTGGGACACTGACATTGTTGACACTGGAGCCTTCCCACTTCCTTATACATTTTAGCCTTTTCATCTGAATGTGCTGGCACATGAACAAACCCCTGAGTGCTCAGAAAAGTTTCTATTGAACAGTCAGAAGTGGAAAATTTTCTCAGAGACAAATTCTTTCAATAAAAGAATCAAATAGCGGTGCTTCTCCCCACATCTTTTAAGAGTAAATGCAGAGTCATTGCTGGAACCTGCAATACCTTTGATGTGACCACCTACATTCAGAATTTTTAGTGGCCTAGTATTGAGGTTGTGTTGTGACTTACAGTTTCATCTGGATTTGCTAGACAAAAAAAACAGTAATACAATAATTAGAATGAAGAAATCTTCTGTTTAGCCCTATTTGTCATGTTATCTGTTGCAGTTTGAGCCCTACTAGAACCTGTAGAAGTGCTTTCATGAGGAAGAAAAGTTTTGTTGTGTTCTGGGGGACCTACTCCAGTTGCACAGGTCACGAGACCCCCTCCCCCCTGAAGCGTCTGTCTTGGGACCTGCCCCGCAGGGTGGGCTGGGGGAGCCTATATAAAACCAGAGCAGGGTCTTTGTTCGGGCTTTTGGCGCCTCTTTTCGCGGGCTGTGGCCCTGAAGGGAGCGCCCCCCCCACCGCCCCGGGAA
>VXBP01000800.1:0-11520 GCA_013400115.1 Rhinopomastus cyanomelas | reverse complement strand
CATGCGGCTGCACCGAGGGATGCAGATTGTGGGCACTGAGAAACTCAGGCCATCCCGGACTGACATGCTTTCCTTCCCAGGTCTCTAAATTAGAAGAAGATCCAAGGCCCAAACTGGAGTGGTTTACCATTCTATTTTCTCAGGTTCTGTGAGGGCACTAATGACAGGGTTTCCAGTTTGTATGCACTGTCTTGCATAACCTTTTCTGTGTATAGTTACTGTTAATAAACCTTTCTGGAGTTTCCTTAAGCCATCAGTTGTCTGGCGAATTTTATCTGAGATGCCATTGAGACCTCACTGCTTTGCTTTTCTTTCTTTGATATTAAATTGTGGTCCTGAACCCACCACATTATCATTAGCTACATTGTTTGGAAGAGAATTATCTCACTCTGGCATATCAGACTAATTTCTTTTACTTTTGCCTGAAATTTCCAATATTTATTTGCCTAAATAAATGAGAAGGAGGACTCGGAGACAGGAAGAAAGAAAGAAATGCACTGACCAATAAGAAAACTTGTACCTATTGGTCAACCTTCAAAGATTCAAGAATACTTGAGAGGTATGATGCAACAGGAAAACATGAGTATTTTGTCCTTCAGGTTCTTAAATTAGAAGATTTTGCCGTGTGTAGTGCACCTATTCTGAAATTTAAAGCTAACAGTTTTTTAAAAATACATGTTTATCTGGGACTGACTTGTGCATTTCAGTGTAATCTTTGTGCTCTTAGGCCCTTGATACAGTGTGAACACCAAAATTCCCAAACCAACAACGTAGATGTCATGTAGTGAAATGAAGTAAATCAACAGCTTCAGGCTTCTGGATCTTGGCAACAAAGTTTGTCAATGATTGCTATCATCCAGGAGGAAATAAAATCAAGGACAACACTGTTTGAAAAAATAGTGCTTTAAATGGAAAAAAAAAAATAAAAAAGATTAAAATGCAAAAGTCAGTGCTCTCCCATGAGAACGTTGGAACTTTTCCTTAGTGTTGGTTTATGGAGAACCCTTAAAAAGCAATGTTAGATCTACCTGTACCATGAAATTAATTTGACATTATTAATCTTTGGACTGTTTGAGCTATTCATTTTGAAAGATCTCATCAAAGGCAAAGCTTTTTAAGGCTTTACACTTAGCATAGCAGGTACTTCCTTTGGACAGTTAACAATGAGCTTGACCAGTGTCCTGAAGAGTTTGAATACAACTTAGTCTCCTTAGCACCCAAAGTTAAAACCTCTTTTATCTTCCCAAGTAAAGCTGCTACAGAATTTGGGTCCTGATACAAGAGATGTACTCCTAAAAACTCTTCTTTAGTTTTCAATACAAGACTTGTGCTCAGTTTTTCCCCTGAATTTGTGCCCCAGGAGAAACTGATTGACCAGGAAAAGATTAAAGTGTCAGGTTCTAATAAAATATTATCAAAAAAAGCAGTGGAGTCTCTCTGGGTCTGGAGCAGATTAAGATCAGAATTGCTATGGTTTCGAATTAACGATGGTTGCAAAAGGAGAACTATGAAACTGTATGGGAGGATTTACAGCTTAATCATAGGCCTGCTGGGCAGAAGTGATACAGGTTAATTAATTTCACAGTGATGCAACTTCCCATGAGATCTTCTCATGGCTCACAGCTGGGCTAAACAACAATATGTCCATCCCCTGATCTCATACTGACACATCTTATGTGTCAGTAGTCATCGCTATGGACGTATTATCTTATGCTGCTTTAAATCCAACATCTTGAGTGTGATTACTCTACCTTGCACTAAGGGAGATCAGAATTAGATGCTAACTTTCTCGGAGTCAGTGTCACTCACACACATTAACATAATAACACACAAGAGAAGAAAGATTAGGAGGAACTCCTAGAGCATATGCTCTTTAATCGTAGAGTGACGGTCACAGTGTGTGAAGGTAAGCATTTAGTCTGGAAAAGCAGGGGAAATCCATTTCTTTTTTCTTTGTTGCATTACACTGGCGAACATAGTTAATGATCCAAGCAACAGAATTCAGAGGTCACATGCTAAGAAGCAGAAAGAGCTTTGCTCACAGCAGAGTCCTTATACATAGTTTACCTCTTCATGGCTTTTATAACATGGTTACAGTGCAAAAATATGTATTCAGAACGAACTTATGTGCCTCGCAAGTTCTGCAGTTGTTATGGTTGCGTCATACAGCTAAACAGGAAAGGATTGGAATACACTCTTAATGCTCAAGAGGATTAATATCAGTGGTCTTCCTGCATTTATTGACCTGATGTAGATGGTGCAGAGGGGCAGTGTAGAGTGCAGTGTCTATATACAGAGTGCTACCCTCTTCCATCTCCTCAATCTGCTCAGCATCTCCACTGGCAGCACAGAGCAACCAGTGAGCTCGTGGAAGGATGAAGAAATACAGATATGTGTTTCCTAATAATCACAAAAATAAATAAAAACAAATAAATAGCAATAAAAAGCATCCAGACAGGTAGTCAAATGTGCTTACAGAGAGAATGCATTCTTTGCTCTCTCCTTGTTATCTGGCAAGGGGTGCAAAGAATAAGAAAGTCTTCTACACATATATCAACTAAAGGAAGGCTAAAGAAAGCATTCACCCCAATGAACATGATGGCAAGCAGATGACAACAGACAAGGAGAAGGCTGAGATAATCATCAACTTTTTTGCCCCAGACTTCACTAGCAATGACTCTTCTTATACCTCCTGAGGAGTTTGTGACCACCTGAGGAACCTGAACCTATGTAAGTTGATGGATCCTGATGAGATGCATCCCAGAGTCATGAGGGACCTGGCTAATGTAGTTGTCAAACAATGCTCCATAATATTTGAAAAGTTCTGGCAGTCAGATGAAGTCCCTGGTGAGTGAAAAAAGGGAAACATTGCACTCATTTTTTAAAAAGGCAGAAAGGAGAGCCCTGGAAACTACTGATCTGTCAGCCTCCTCTCTGTGCCTGGGAAGATCAAGGAATGGTTTCTCCTCCAGAAGCTCTTCTAAGGCACAGGAAGCACAGAGAGGTGATTCAAAATAGCCATCATGGCTTCACCAAGGGCAAGTCCTGCCTGACCCACCTAGTGGCTTTCTATGATGAAATGACAACAGTGCAGAAGGGAAGTGTTCTAGATGCCATCTATCTGGACTACTTGTGAGGCCTTTGACATGGTCCCACAAAACAACCTTCTCTCTAAAATGGAGAGATGTGGTATTTATGGGTGGACTATTCAGTGAATAAGGAGCTGGTTGGATGTTCTCATCCAGAGCATAATGATCAATGGCTTGATGTCGAGACGGACATCAGTGTCAAATAGTGCGTCTCAGAGATCCACACTGGGACCTATGTTGTATAGTGTCTTTGTCAGGGACATAAATAACAGTTTTGAGTGCACCATCAGAGTTTGTAGTCAATATGACAGAGGGACAGGGTGCCACCCAAATGACCAAGACCAGCCTGAGAAGTGAGCACATGAGGAATAATAAGGACACATGTAAAGTCTTGCACCTGGGTCAATGAAATGGGGGAAGACATGATGGAGAACAGGTCTGCAGGGAAGGTGCTAGTGGATGAAAAATTGGAATAACAATGAGATAACAATGTGTAATTGTAGCAAAGAAGTCCAACTGTATCCTGAGCTACATCAAAAGAAGCATGGCCAGCAGGTCAAGTAGGTGGTTCTGCCTCTTTATTCCACTCTGGAAAAACCTACCTGGAGTACTAGGATGCAGGGCTTAGGGATATGGTCTAGAGTTTAGACACTAGGAGAAAAGGTTGGACTCGATGACCCTGGAGGTCCTTACCAGCCATGATGATTCTATGATTCTATGATTCTACTACTTCCAGATCTGGGGTCCTCAGCATAGAAGACAAGGAACTGTTGGAGAAAGCAGAGAGGAGGGCTGCAACACATTTTCTATGAGGACAGGCTGAGGGATTTGGGGCTGTTCAGCCTCAAGAAGGCTCCAGTGATACCTGATTATGGCCTTTGAGTATTTAAAGCTGGCTTGTAAGATGGAGAGTCTTTTTAGCCAGGCCTATAGTGACAAGACAAGAGGCAAACTAAAGGAGTGTGGATTTAGACTGGATATAAGGAAGAAATTTTTTTACAGTTAGGGTGGTGAAACACTGGAACAGATTGTCCAGAGTGGTGGTAAACAACCCATCTTTGGAGATATTCAGTGCCAGGCTGAACGGGACTCTGAGCGACCTGATCTAGTTGAAGGTGTGCCTGCTCACTGGAGGAGATTTGACTAAATGCCTGTGAAGGTCCCTTCCAATCCACAGGATTCTAAAATTATTTTGTGATTTAGGAATTTTTTATGAGATTACACTCCATTACATTACCTACTAGACTCTCTATTTGTTTTGGTGTGAATCAGAAATGCATTTCAAGAAAGACTATAGCACAAGCTTCTACAGAAATCAACCCTAAAGCTGCGGACTTGGCTGGTAAATCTACATGACAGTGTATAATATCTATATAACTTCTGCACCAATATATTGTTTATATCAAGACAGCATTGTGGAACAACACACCCTGTGGAAAATGTTACCCTTCCCTTTTGTGGTGAAATCAACACCAGTAGAATACTTTCCACATTTCAATGAATAGTTTCTTCCTAAAGCACTCCTGAAATTCAGAAGTCTGGTGCTTGAAACTAGGCTATGCTAAATAATAATATAATTACCACCTGGTTACATTAACACTGCATTTTCTGTATCAAGGTCGGCATGACATAGAGCTAAATTTCCCAGAGCTTCCAGTAAAGAATTCACTAGGGAAGAGATGCTGTTGTGCACGTCTGATCTTTCTATTCGTTCTTAGAAGATAAAATAAACTCTACATCCTTTCCCATTTAAGACAAAAAAACAAATTTGGGGTTTTGCATTTTCCCACTCACTCCAGATCACCACTTCCTTACAGCTGCCTCAGCTTGTGATGAGGCGCACATCTGCATGTGGTCATCGAATCTAATGTTTTCCACAGCCCCTATCATCTATATGAACCTGAAATCACAGCTGGGAATCTACTGACACACCAGAGGGCAGGTTCTTTCTGCATTGCTGTGATTAGAGAAGGATTTTAGCTAAGGAACAGTAGACAAATATGAAGACTCAAAGAAAAGCAAATCCCATCATTCTTGAAAAAATCTGTTAGCATGGCTGTTTGTATGAAATTTTCACCCAAAAACCACTTAAAATGAGCTCTTCGCTCTAGATTAAATGGAAAAAATTAAATTTCCTCTTTGACAGAGCTATAAGAGATTTTTGCAAAGCTGTGAGAGCAAATAATAAGAGTTAGGAGTATAAATTTCACATGCCTGCATATTTTACCCTGATGTACCATGCACATAGCAGTAAAAACACAGAACTTGCATTTGTATACAAAAAGCTCATCACATTCATTGGTTATTTAGATTTAATTTAGCCAGGAAGACCTCACATAGAACAGCAAGACTATACATGTGTACTGAACAACTTCACACGAGGGTAGTTCTTACATTGGTGACATAATCAGTGAGGTGTTTTCCTCAGAGTGCACACATGGCATAATTAACCTGTTGCTTATCAGTGTGTGCAGCAACCGTGACCTCTGCCTCTAGTATGTCTACAAAATCCTAGAAATCTAAGATAAAATAGGATAGATTTTTCCTGAAATTCCTCTAATTTACATACATCTAGAGTCAGATCTACTTTGCTTAGTTCAAGTAGAACAACACACCATAGCTATCTAGACTAACATCTTACAAAACTGACGGCAAGACACATAGTTTTTAAACAGTTCATAAACAGATAGCAGTGCTCTTGGCATTGAGTTTTCCTTTATATGAGGCACCCACTTGTCTTCTTGTAGTTGTCATGCTAAAAACTGGCAAAATAAGAGTGTAATTTATTCCATAATTAAATTTGGGGTTTTGGGGCCAAATTCTGCCTTCAGCTGCATTCATGAATCCCCTTCATTCCCTCCATTTCAATGTACTTGGTCTGTTTGGAGACAGCAGTGAAATAGAAATTGAGGTTGTCGGTAAATATGAGATCCAAAAGCTCTGAGATGATCTGTGCTCATATTTCAATTTCATTCTTTGTAAATAGAGACAACTATTAGAGAGTTTGTGTTTATGTTTTTATCTACCTTCTGTTTCTGGTTTTTTTGGTCCACAGTCTGCAACAGATGTCAAAAGATAGAGAAGAACTTCCTCCATGTGCAAAACTTGATTTGACAATTTTCAGGCATCCTGCTTTAACCATATCAAATCAGTGTCATCCTTACAAATTGAAGCCATTCCAAATTCAAAATTCAATTTCAAATTAAAAAAAATGCCTCAAAGGAAGATAAGGGCCACACTTCTGAGGTGCACAAGGTAGTACTAGCTTAAAAAATACCTAGATGTACTACCAAGGACCCTCAGACTTCTTTAGAGGATACGTGAGTCCAGCAGAGATGGAACCTTATCTTGAAAGACTCCTTATCACAGTGGCTATGTTTAGGGAACATAAAAGAGCTTAAATCTAAGCTGATCGCAGCTAGTTGTTAATAAAATTTGTCTAATGCACCAATTATCCTGCATTATCTATGTCGATCTCTCACTCTGTAGTTAGTTCCCACTGTTAATTAATTAGCAAGTGCTCGTTGATGTGAGCAAAACTTGAGGTCCATTTCTAAGGCCTTATGTATTGAGGCAGCATGCTTCATATGTTTCCCATCCTAGGTACAAATGCACAGATAGTGGCAGATGTTGCCTACTGGACATAAAGAAGCTAAGCTCCAAGCTGACAGCTGTAGCTGATGAGGTCATCAATGCAGTCTAGAGATGGAAAGAGTTCACTGGAAGAAATCGTGTCACTTTTTCTTTTTCTCTTGTTTGAAGTTACTGAGCTTTAGGGTTCAGTCGAATTGTTGCTTTGACTTTATTCTTCTGTAGACGGGTGGCTGCCTGCCAGCAGCAGCTGCATATGGGATCATCTGCTTTGCATGCGGAGCCTCTTGTTTAAAGGGAATCTCTTCCTTCCCTTAGATCATCTGCTTCTTTAGAGTCTAGGCCACTGCTTCACACAGATTGCATTCTTCCTTTAATCTTTGCTCCTTGCTTACTCCACTCTTTAACAAGTTTCCCCATGCCAGGTCTAGCAGACTTATTTGGAATGGCTGAAAAAGGCTATTCCTGTGGTCACATACTTATGTGACAGGACTTTTGCAGAAATGCTCTCCAACTTTCACTGCACTATGAGCAGAAGTCTAAAAATTTGCTGCACACAGGGAACAAAATGAATGCTAAACCTGTCTTGCAAAAGTGTTCTGTATTTGCACCTCATGCAGACAGCGTGGTGCCTTCCGCCCCCCAGCCTTCCCCCCACAGGTCCATGTTGAACAAATGAGTGACTTTAATCTCTTCAGAAATGCAACTCGTTTCTTTTGCACTTGACAAATCAAGGGCAATCAACTATTTAAATGGGTTGGCGAGAGGCAAAGT
Source organism: Rhinopomastus cyanomelas (assembly GCA_013400115.1). Lineage (NCBI taxonomy): Eukaryota > Metazoa > Chordata > Aves > Bucerotiformes > Rhinopomastidae > Rhinopomastus > Rhinopomastus cyanomelas. The sequence continues at coordinate 4,066 of VXBP01000800.1, read as the reverse complement.
AAAAAGTGACAGAGAGAGAAGAAAATTTCCCTTAAAATAACTTTATAGAAGCTGTGACTAACAGATTAGCTATTTGGCTTCATGACCTGCACACAGGATAGTGACTAAAAGTAAAATAAGATGAAGTGACTATGATATAGCTCAGGCGCTGCAGTCCAAACTTGCTGAATGGTTGCCTTTTCCAGAGCTAAGGCATACACTGTGAACTCGCTCCTTTCCATATGTAGGACATACGTTGTGTTTCTATCCTCTTCTGTTCCCTCCACTCCCTCTTACTTCCCTCCTAAAACGTTGTGTACATAAGAGTGGGTTCTTTCCTGTTGCCTAACATAGGTTCAAGACTTGCTGTTCACGTCCTCTTATTAGGAGCAGCAAGCAAGAGCCTTGCAGAAGCAATGGCTGTCTCTGAATCCTAGTCTGTAAAGTAATTCTGCCCTCAAAAGAAATGAAACTTTTAAACTATTAAAATCCACAAGTGGACAGGCTTGTCCCTTCCAACCCCTAACATCCTATGATCCTATGATTACAGTGTAATAATGCTTAAACACATGTCACCTCCTAAAGACATAATATTAATATAATCTTCCATACTGCAATCTGCTAAGCTGGTGAGCAAAACAGGGGGGAAAATAAACTTTTTAAAATTTTGTTGACCTCCCCTCTGTTTTGAAATGTCTTTGCACTGTCCTAGCAGAAAGGGGTGAAAAAAATCCCCAAGGTTACCAAGCATGTGAACATGATAGACGATTTGTGGGTTCACTGCGCCTTTGCTACGTAGATGCACATCAGTGAATGACTACAAAGGGGAAAGACAAAAAACCCAAAACAATAACAGCGAAGGAAAGCATGCTCAGGCACATAATGTTTGGGAAGCTGGCCAGATTGCACTTACAGCAAGACAATTCAGATTTTCCAGCTGAGACAGTCCCGCGTTCTGTGTCTATAAGCTGGTCCAGATATAGTGAGTCAGGGTGTCTCAGTGAGTTGCTGTGTAATATCAGGAACAAGAAAGCACTGTTAGCAGTGGTTGCAACCAGAATACCTATGAAAGAGATGCTTTTTGATTGTGATTCGTTCTGAAGTCTATTTATATGTATCACAGAAAGAAAGGAGGGTGTGAGTACGGCCTGTTTGGTAAGTGGCTTTCTTTTCACTGCTAAGATGAGCTGTGGTGTATAGTAACCGTACGTTCCATTTGGTTCATTCCCTTTGAAATCAGTTTGCTTTTATTCTTTATCTAACTTAATGCCATTTTGCACAGGCTGATTTGTATGCAAACTCAGTCAGGACCTGCCACCCAGAATTCTGTTTAATTTACTGTAGGGATAGGGAAGGATTTAGGGAGCTTGTGTGGTTGGAGATATGGGAAAGAAAGAAAAAGGGAGGAGAGGGAGAGGGTGAGGGAGAGGGAGAGGAAGAGGGAGAGGGAGAGGAATCTTCTTTGCCAGGTTATTGTAGACACAAATATGAGAACTGAATATACCACTACATGACAACCAGGCAAAGGAAGCAGGGAAGCCACAAAGACAAACATCTAAAAGTAGTGCTTTCCTTAAATAGTCAGTAAATTTCAAAATAGTCTGCACTTTTCACACTATTGCATCCACCAATAGGAAAGTAAGGTGCCCAGCAGAACCCTGAAAAACCCAGGGACTCAGAAAAGGAAAGCAAAGAAAGTAAGCTATGACTTGAGAGTAGAGAAAGTGTGTCTCAGCTATGGTACTACAGAATCAGAGAATCACAGAATTAAAGGGGCTAGAAAAGACCTGTATATGAGCTAACATAACCACAATCACCTAGACCATGGCACCTCTCTAGGCAGTGCATTCTAATGTCTGATCACCCTTTCTATGAGGAAGTACTTCCTAACACCCAACTTAAACCTCCCCTAATGCTGCTTCAGTCCCTGCCCTCTCATTCTATCACTAGTTGTCTGAAAGAAGAGTCTGACCCTCACATTAGTGAGACTTGAGTTCTCTCCACTGTGGTGTAATGTTTATGCATTATCTACAGTCTGTAATTTGGTTTCAAAACTTATTTGGTAGGGATGGTAGAAGAGTTTTCATGAATGCTATCTATTGCTCCTCTGTGAAACCTGCCTATAGGATTTTGCCAAAACATTACAAAAAATTGCTCTGAGAACGATCACTGTGAATATTGTTTTATTATCACTTAGAAGAATCTAATTTAGACTTAAACAGAAGAGTAGTCATTTATGAAGAAAAACTGACAAAGTTACAGTCAGTGCAAAATATTTTGGACAGAATTTTAAAACTCATTCTTTAGATCTCAAGACAATATTTACTAAGAGCCAAAATAAGACCAAATACAGTGGCAGGGAAGGAACAGTGCAGTTTAATCCACATCTGCTCATTGTTATTTTCCACCACTGCCTTTAAACAGTCTCATCAGTGTGAGAGAGGAGTCTGGAATAGATGGACCTGAAGTTTGATCTGTCAGAAAATGCCTGTGTTTTATTAGGTTTGTTTTGTTTAGCAACAACACTGTTTCTGGCACTGTACCATTCCCAAATACAGAGAGCCCTGGCCTGAATAAGCATCAGATTAAGTTGACTGGAAAGTGCAGCCCTCTGCAGAGCTCCTTACTTCTCACATAACATTGCCATGTAGTCTTTTGCCCTTAGTTGCTCAGGTCCAGTACTCAGGATCCACAATGCCTCCTCACTTGAGTGAGAAACGCATTTCCAAGACTGCTTTGAGAACACACTACACCTTCTTAGCAAATTTAACAGTTTATCCTTGGCAACAGTAATGTCAGGCAATTTCAGAGTTGGTTGCTGCACTTTCCCATAAACAGGTAGGAAATTGCCCCAGTGCTTTAAATGATGGTAGGGCTTCAGCGCTGCAACATGGCCAGACAGAGACCTTCCCCAGAATTCTACCTTTCTCTACCACCTCAAGAGCAACAGTCAAGAGACTTTCACTGAGAGATTTTCATTATAAGCATTAAGGGCTCAAGTGAGAACAGGTTTGCTTCTGCAACTGTCTTTATTTATTTCAGTTCTAAGAATCACAAAAAGTATTTATCATATTGAAACACTGCAAAAATGTGCACTAGAAATTTCCCAGTGTTTCTACTGTCGATAGATAGTTTTAGACATGACTGGGAGGAAAAAGTACTTTAAAACAGTATCTATTGACTAGGTCAGCAGGCACCAGGAGCCCTGCTGCATACTCAGAATCTCTCATTTTGTCTTATATATCTCCAGTAGGGTCTCTGAAGCTATCATGCTTCTCCAGAATTTAAGGGCCCATTCTATCTACCCAAGGGTTTGTTTGAAAATACACAAATTTGGTAGTACTCATGATATTCTTTCCCAAAGTTGCTGCCAGGTAGGAATGTTTCAGATTCAGTCTCTGCAAGGATCTCATGTCAGGGCCCAGGTTACAGTGAGAAAACAACATTCTGAGAAATTTGTGGTTTACGTTTAAAACAGGGTTTCCCTCTGGGTTGGCTTTGGCTGAGATGAGGGTAAATTTTTTAATAGTGGCTAAGATGGGGCTGTGTCTTGGATTTGCTCTGAAAACAATGTTGATAATACAGGGGTGGTTTTGTTACTGCTGATCCTTACACAGGATGAAGGCTTTCTGTGCTTGTCACATCACTCCACCAGCAAGCAGGCACAGGTAAGTACACAAGAAATTGGGAGGCGACACAGCTGGGAGAGCTGACTCCGACAGCCAGGGGGATATCCCATAACATATGACATCATGCTTAGCATATAAAAACTGAAGGGAAAAGAAGGAAGGGGAAAACATTCAGAGTTATGGCAATCATTTTACCAAACAACCATTGCACATAGGAGAGCTCTGCTTTACTGGGGATGGCTGATAACTTTAGTACCAATAGGAAGTAGTGAAAGAAGTCCTTGTTTTGTTCTGCTTACATGCCTGACTTTTGCTTTACCGGTTAAACTGTCTTTATTTCACCTCACAATTCTTTTACTCATTCCCTCATCCCACATCCCGGTGGCGGGGTAGTGATTAGTTTTTGCACTTTGCAAAGAAAGCAGAATATCATAGAATCATAGAATCATAGAATCATT
>VXBP01000797.1:208252-214558 GCA_013400115.1 Rhinopomastus cyanomelas | reverse complement strand
CAAGCTCAAGAGACCCAGCTCCCTCAGCCCTTCACTGCTCACTGTGCTCATAAAGAATTATGAGCAGACATCAATGACAAAGCAGTCAGGGGAAAAATGATGGAGAAATTATTAGGAGCTCTCTATTTTTTGCTGAACCCTATGGCCACCTTGGACCAGGGTTACTTACACCCACCTCTGGGTTATGTAGACCCTGATCTTTACAGCCTGAACTATCAGCTCTGCTAACCAACATTCCACTCCCCTTCTGAAGACCTCTAAGTAGCTCAGTTTGAGGCCAGACCTTCTCCTTGCATTTGTGGGACATTCCACAGCAGTCTGAAGCAGTCTCCTTCTCTGGAGATGTTTAAGACCCACCTGGATGTGTTCCTGTGTGACTTGCTCTAGGTGATCCTGCTGTGGCAGGAGGATTGGACTGGATGATCTTTTGAGGTCCCTTCCAATCCCTAACGTTCTGTGGTTCCTCATCAGCTGTGGGAAGAAGAGCTAACCACAGGGTCTAATGAGGAGAGCAAGTTGTGATGTCCATGCAGGTGACTCATTAAAGGCAAAACAATCTCACTGCCTGCTTGGTACAGCTGCCTGCAGTGGGTAGTAGCAGATTGAAATGACTGATGTGATCTCATAAACTCAGATCTGAAGGAGAATAAGAGTGAAGGATCTTAAAAGAAAATAGCTCCAAATAAAGATTCAAAGTGACAGGAATAAGTAAATAAAAATGTGCTGTCTGTGTTAACCTGTGACTGTCACTGAAGTTTATCACGAGAAATGCTTCCTACAGGGGGTCTCTAAACAAATAAGCAGAGAAAGGAAGAAAAGAGAAAATCCTCTGGTGACGTGAAGCTTTCGCTGAAGTCTCTTGAAGGTAACCCATGGAGGGATGTTATCCCTTGTGGGATACGTGTGAGGATGCTCACGTCTACGGGATCAAAGCAAAGTTAAGTTCAGCTGTTTCCACGCTGTCTGTACAGGTTTGGGGATCCAGCCAAGTTATTTTGAAGCCATCAGCCAAATTTAACAGACATCACATCAACTTCTGGACCTTTTACAAAGGAAGATGGAGAGACGTGGGGTTGGGTGTAGTGTTCTGACTGAGCAATACGACATCTCTTCTCCTGCAAAATGTTCTGCTGCTGTCTGAGGGAGCTGAGTCTCTTGAGCTTGGAGGAGAGGAGACTGAGGGAGCTGGGTCTCTTGAGCTTGAAGGAGAGGAGTCTGGGAGCTGGGTCTCTTGATCTTGGAGGAGTCTGAGGGAGCTGGGTCTCGAGCTTGGAGGAGAGGAGACTGAGGGAGCTGGATCTCTTGAGCTTGAAGGAGAGGAGTCTGGGAGCTGGGTCTCTTGAGCTTGGAGGAGAGGAGACTGAGGGGTGACCTCATTGATGTCTATAAATATGTGAGGGGTGGGTGTCAGGAGGATGGAGCCAGGCTCTCCTCAGTGTTATCTGATGATAGGACAAGGGGCAATGGGTGTGAGCTGGAACAGAGGAGGTTCCTTATAAATATCAGAAGGAACTTCTTCCCAGTGATGGAGAGGGGCTGGTCAAGCTTCTTCCACAGTGCTCTTGGATGGATCCCATCCGACCCCACAGATCTGTGAATGCCCAGGTGCCATGGACTACCTGCTTCCTCTTTCATTCTGAGCCATGTATCCTGCTCTCTGTCACTGCCTTCCAGCTCAGGAGGCTGGACTCTCTGAGGTCTGACTGGTCACAGAATCACAGAACATTAGGGACTGGAAGGGAGCTCAACAGATCATCTAGTCCAATCCCCCTGCCAGAGGGGTCATGCCAGAGCTGAAGCAAATGCAACGTTAAGTACCTCAGCTTTGTCCTTATCCTTGGTGAGGACTGAAAACTCAATAACTTCATGATCTTTTGGAGAACCTTATCCCTTGCTGCAGTGGCCTGTGAGCCCCATTAAATAAACCTATCCACTTCCTCAGGCCGTTCCCCAGGACCTCTAATTGTGTTTCACAGCGTTAGGACACGCACGGCATCGCTCTCCAGCATCTGCAAGACGTGATTCAGCCACGCTCCCCTGACTAGCACTGAGGCTCCAGTCATTCCTGAGCCCTGCAGCCATGCACCGAGCTCAGCCAAGGCTGTCCCAGCCCATCAGAGCCACCAAAGCCCTGCTCCCCCCGCAGCGGTCTGGGGAGCCCGTGGCTGCTTTGTGCCCCAGTCCTTCCTCTAAGTAACATCAGCAGCTCTGCCCACTTCAGAAGCAGTTTTGCTTCGACTGAGAAGCTGTCAGAGCGTGGGGAAAGCTGCAGCTCTAACCAGGTTTCATCTCTGGGTGTCACTGCTCGTGTCAAAGTAGAAATGCACTCAGACATGAGAGCTGTCCTGCCTTCATCAGGGGAGCCAGCCTGCCTCTGCCTCGTTCCGCTCGGTTAAGCCTGTTATTTAAATTGTTAAAATTGAGACGTCGGCAGTAAATTTCAGAGAAGATATAACAATTATTAGCCACAAGCGGGGCTCCTGCGCTTGTGAGCGTATCGTGCCCTCCGTCCTCGTGGAATTAGCCACCGATAATTTACACCAGTTTCTTTAAGAAGTGTGCCCCGTAGTGCTTGGATGACATTAAATCACAGTCGTTCCCAGCTGGATCGTATTTCCAACTTTAAGATAGATCTGATGCTCATCAACACCATGGCTCAGCACTCCAGGGGACGACCATTTGAACCTGCCAGCTCTTGAAGGATTGAGCTTTGAGTCCCAGTGCTGCCTCCCAGCCAAGACCTGCAAGGGCCAAGGTTTCTGATGTGCCAGGCCAGGCAGCACAAACAGCCCTTGGAGGCTGAGGAGAGCGGGGAGGATGTTTGGGTGACCTTGTGTCATGTTTGGCTTCTGAATGCAAACAACCGATGATGGGAGAAGGACGGACTCAGATCTTCATTTGGCAGCTGTGAGTAAGACTGGTCACTGCTGAGGCTGGAAGTAGAAACCAAGTGTTAACGGGAAGGTGAGAGAGTAGTGTCAAAATGGGGTGACAAGCACAGAAATACAAGTGAAAGGGGAGACTCCCTGTTTGTACAGGGAGTGGGACTCATCTTGGTTTTCCATGTGAGCCTGGTATGCACTTCACATCCCCTCAGGGGAAACATCTACAAGGTTGAAAAGTAAGAGGACTATTGGACAAAAGCTTCCTAATGAAAGAAAAGGAAAGAGGAAGGGCCAGCAGAAGGTGCCTGTTGTGCTGTCTGTCGCCCAGGCACTGGGACAGGCTGCCCAGGGGAGTTGTGGAGTCTCCTTCTCTGGAGATGATTAAAACCAGCCTGGATGTGTTCCTGTGTGACTTGGCCTAGGTGATCCTGCTGTGGCAGGGGGATTGGACTGGATGATCTTTTGAGATCCCTTTCAATCCCTGATGATTCTATGATGCTATGATCTCCTTTCTGAATGACTTCAGGACCTCGTATAAAAGTGAAGATGCCAAACCAGGGTTTAGAAAAGCCAAACCACTCATATAAAACCCACTAACACAAGCCCAAAGTGTCGTTTCTAAGGGACTGCTGCTGTCCAGGTGATCCTGCTCTGGCAGAGGGACTGGACTGGATGATCTTTCGAGGTCCCTTCCTATGCCTAATGGTCTGTGGTTCTGTGAAGGAGGCTGCAAAGGCCACAGGGCTGGGATTTCATCTTTGCATGACTGTGACATGTGCTGGCATTTGCTGTGTGAGATAAGAGCAGTCATAGGGCGTTTCAGGAAATGCAAGGAGACAGCTGACCATGATATCTGCAGCATTATCAGAGCAGCATAATGCTGGTCTGAGTCTAATGGGAAGGCAGCACTGGTGCTAACTGGACACAGGGCTTTAGAAATGTCACGTCTCATTATCAGCCCTGGGGCTGGGCAAGCCTTGGTTAGAAGTGACTGCTGAGTCTACGGAGGGTTTACAAAGCACCAGGCGTGATGCAAGCTTCCAGTACAGGTGTCCTCACTTCAAACCACCACGCTGCCTGGGCAGGGATGCTGACAACAGTCCAAAAGTCCCAACAGCTGCCCGGTGCCTGAAGGGAAGAGGAAAGCTTTGCTTTCACCGCTCCCAACCTGCCTTCCTCAGCATCGTCCCCGCATCGTGAGCTCCTGCTTCAGCCCGGGCGCCAATGAGCACGTCTCATGATTGTTTGCTGGGCTCAAAACACTTGAGACGTTTCAAAGCACCTGACACCCTTTCAAGTTAGCCGCTGAAACAGCGAGCGCAAACAGAATGGGTTTCAGAGACGCTCTGTCAATCAGCTCTCAAGCTGTATGTTCTCCCAGACATTCCTTATCCTGGCTGATTTATTTCATATTAAAAGGCCTGTCAATCTGTACCACAAGAACAGGCGGCGAGAAAGAAGTGAGTGATGTCTGTGACTTTTTCTGTTTATTTAAAATCATATTCCTCCCCTCCTTCTTGCCCCCCTCTCATCCTCTCTTGCCCACCCTATTTTTCTCCACAGGTACGGCGCGAGTGTTCGGTACCTAGAAGTACGTCTGCGAAACGGCAGCAGAACCCTTTCTGCACGTCCATCAGACACATCCCTCTTGCCATCTGATGGCTTGGCCACTCTTTCTGCTAAAACAAATGGGCCAGCAAAGTGGCAGGATGCTCACTGAAAAGACTTGCGACGAGTTAATGCGCGCGGTGTGCCGCAGGTTGCGTTGGAGCAGAACGCTAATGGCGCGCCACTGGCGTCCCCGCGGTGCCGCTGTGCCCTGCCAGCTGTGCTATTGGTTTGTGTGAGTGTCTTGATCACTGCCTTCCCCTCTCCTGTGTGTTTTGCCTCCCAACTTCTTCCTCCTGGCATTGCTCACCTATTGCCATCAGCAGCTTCCTCCAGTAGCACGTTTTGGAACGAGTGCCCATGTTTGGCTTTGGTTTCCCCTGTGTCTCCAGAGTGATTAATTTCCCTTGATTGCTGCACAGATGTTGGGACAGAGAAGAGAACCTTCATGCACAGGTAAGGAGGAGAGACAGATACATGTCCTGGCGTTCAGATTTCAAGGTGGAGAGGTAGCTAGACTCTCAGAAGGACAATTCTTGGGGTTGGACAGAGGCTGAGGAAGATTTCTGGACCTTTTCTGCAGTTTGTTGGACTGGTGAACCCAAAGAGCTTGTTTGCTGCAGCTGTGAGACAGCCACTGTGCCTCTGCTGGGTGGCTGTTGGGTTTCTCTCCTGTGCAACCTGGTCTAGGTGATCCTGCTGTGGAAGGGGATTGGGCTGGATGATCTTTGGAGGTCCCTTCCAATCCCTCATGATTCTGTGATTCTCTGAGGACAAGATGGGTGAAAGCTTTGTTACCAGGAAGACTTTCTGACTTAAGATATTTGGAGTGTACAGGCAGAATCACAGAACATTAGGGGTTGGAAGGGACCTCAAGAGATCATCCAGTCTCATCAGAGAATCACAGAACATTAGGGATTGGAAGGGACCTCGAAAGATCATCCAGTCTCATCAGAGAATCACAGAACATTAGGGATTGGAAGGGACCTCGAAAGATCATCCAGTCTCATCAGAGAATCACAGAACATTAGGGATTGGAAGCGACATCCAAAGACCATCCAGTCCAAACCCCCTACTATTGTCACTTTGATCTCTGGCAATTCAGCATCTAGCACCATGGGACCTGGTTCAGGTCTGGAGCCTGTAGGCACTATAACAAGAGGAACACTCCAGTGAACATGCAGACGTGCAGCTGTTTATACCCCGTGGCTGAGAAACGGTGAATTCTTGCAGCAACTTTGAAGGTGTCATAGTAAGTTGCTGCCATGACACCTCCACAGAGATTGTGGTAAGCCTGTGAGCCATGTGAGCACGTGGCTGGCACTCTCAGGCAGGAGAAAGTGAAGGTCTGACAGCAGACCCATGACCCACTGCTGTAGGATCAAGTTCTCAAGTTCCCCCACAGGCTGTTCTGGATCCCCTCATTCTGGATCCTCTGTTTCAGTCTCTTGGGCAAAGCCTGGATCCCTTGTTTTCATCTGGGGGCTGTGATTTTGGGCAGCACCTCTCAGAACAGCAGTGTTTGTGCTGCTTCACGTTAAGTACTGACATATCACAGAACATTAGGGATTGGAAGGGACCTCAACAGATCATCTAGCCCAATCCTGCACCTCAGATCTGTCAGCATTAGCATCACTAACAACTTGAATAAGCTCATAACACGCTCTGCAATCTTTTCAGGTGAGGTTCTGCTCTTGCATTTAATAGCCTTTGCCTCTGGCTTCCAGGGCAAAACAACACACGGGGGCAAGTCTGTGGCATTTATCAAGCAGCTTAATTAGCCATTTGTGCCTCCTGCTGTACTTCTTCATGT
>VXBP01000797.1:125752-203252 GCA_013400115.1 Rhinopomastus cyanomelas | reverse complement strand
AAAAGGAAGATGTACGTGGCCTTATGAGGACAATTTTCCAGAGAGTGAGAGCCACAGGACCATGGAGCAGTCCTCTGAATGAAGTGGTGGAAGCTTGGTCTCTGGAGACAGTTAAATCTGGACTGTACAGAGCATTAGAAAATACAGAAGCACACTGTGGGGAACCATCCTGCCCTGTCAGGGGATGGACTAGATGACTTAATGCATCTTTTCCATTTCTAATTTCAATGATTCTATGGCTCATTAATTGCATATCATACAAATGCAGTAAAATCTGATGGCAATAAAAAAAAGCCCAGAGCGAGCCAACACTGTGGGAAGACTGCCAGACTGAGTGCAGACACATTCCCTAAAACATAGGAGACAAGTACATGTCTCCTCAGGGTTGTAATTGTTATTCTTGAAGTTATGCTGTTTGGTTTTCTTTCGGATACTCGACTCGTGCCGCGCGTGGCCAAGTGCAGGATAGCTGATGCCTTCTTATGAGCACCCTTGGGGACTGGTGCTTGACTCCAGAGCCTGCTGGAAACTTCAGCAGCAGGTTTGCAGGGAGAGGACAATGATATCTTGAGGAAGCCCAGGATCTGTTTTCAAAAGTCTTTAAGTAGATGCTGGTTCTTCATCTCCACATCAGCTGTTCAAATGAATTCATTATGCAGCTCAAGCCAACCTTTTCCTCCTCCCAGTCGTGTCTCTTGCCTTGAGTGGGAGGCTTGTGTAACAGCCTTCTGCTGCTTCAGCCTTTCCCACAGAATAAGCTACATCCCATATTTTTACGCAGGGCATCGTGTGGCCTCTCACCCCCAGGCACACCTGAGCAGCACTCAGGTCCACTCCAGTCCTCCCCCCAGCAATTAACTGGTGTGATGACCTTGGACCGGAGAAGAAACCACAGCATCACCTTTCATCTAGGGACACACTGCAGCTCCTGGTATGTGGTAACCTATGATGTTGGTTTAAAAGTGGGAGAAATAACTCTTGAGATGTTTCTGCCCCCATAAGGACTTTGGGAAGACACAATTGGGTCCAAGTTCTTGCCTCAGCTGAAGCCTTTGGTGCTCAGTCTTCACAGGTAAACCCATGCTAGGCAGCTCACGAGTTGGGCTTCTCTAACCTGTTTGCCTAGAGAAGTACAACAGCGCTTAAAGAGCAGCACAGCAGGAAACAGCTGGCCAGTAACTCAGCTTTATGGCATCTTAGCAGAAAACTGACTGAGGCAGGGAGCCAGGAGGTGCTAGGGCATAGACATAATATATTGCACTAACTGCTCACAGAACATAAACCACCTTATTCCTCCTGTCTAACGATGCTGCTGTGGAAAGTTAAGTCTTGTCCCTTTAATTTCTAACCTCAGTCTGTTAACAGGCTCTGTCCTGAGCTGTCACAGAATCACAGAACATTAGGGATTGGAAGGGACCTTGAAAGATCATCCAGTCCGATCCCCCTGAGACAGCAGGGCCACCTAGACCAGCCATTGAGCCCGTGGCCAAGAAAAGGTCCATTACTGACCTACCTTTCTTTTCTTTCCCAGCCTGTGTCAGCTCTCTACACGTTTGCCTGTAGGCACGGGCAAGAGGCACATCATATGAATGTGGGAAGGGGCTGGAACAAACCCCGCAGCCCCCACAGCACCTGCACACTGCGTGGACCCTGTGAGTGTGGGGTTTGTTCAGACACCTCTGCAACTAAACCCGGAGGCAAAGAAATGTCTCCTCTCACTTTAAAGATGGTCACATCCATACCCAGCATCTGTTTCCTGAGTATTCTACTTAAAATCAAGACTTCACTTGCAGAGCAGGAGCTCCTAGGTCAAGCGCTGCTGATTTTCCTGCTGGCCTCAGCAGAGCAGCGCTTCAAGAAAACACCTCTAGTCCAGCTCCGGCGTCGGCTTCCCCAGCGAGTTAATTAATCTCCAAGGGCTAGAGATGAAGTGAATTTGGAAAGCGAGCAGAATCCGGTTCTCGGAGAGCTGCGTGCGTTGTGGTGAGGAAGAGAACCCGGAGACTGTTTGCGCCGAGCCGGGAGAAGCGGCTTTTGCTTCTCCTAGACACAGCCGGCTAGCCCACGGCTCCTAGCAGGAGCACAGTGACCCTGAGCAACCGGTCTGTTTGCTCCAGCTAGTTTGGGGGGGTGGCATTCATTCTCCTTTTCACTTAGAAGGGTTTTGTCATGTAACTGAGGCCCCCCCGACGACAGCTGGTGGCGATCAGAGCGCTCTCCAGAACGCCAACAGCCAGGCGGGGTTGTGCTGAAGCCGCTGGCGAGGCGTTCGACGCAGCAGCTACTGCTGGGTCCTGCAAGTCCTCAGGGAGACAAGGGAAGGGAAGGGGGGCGAGCTAACTGGAGGCGAGCTCAGAGTGCAGCATTAGCCACCCGGCGTTCTCGAGCGAGCCGGGAAATGAGGGGTGAAACCCCACCACGTTAAGCAGGACTGGAGACAGAGACCCTGAGAGCAGCTACCGCGACTCGCTCCCGGCTTTGAGTCACAGCACGGACTCGCTCTGTGCTTTTTAGGAACTTCTTTTGGTTTGACTGCTCTGGAGCAGAGGGATGTGAGCAGCGGGAGGTCTAAGCCTGAGACAGCTCCCACGGGCTGCTGTGGCTTTCCCTGCTCAGCTGGATAGAGGTGAAAGTGGAGACAGCTGGGGCCCACAAGGCTTTGCAGAGCTTTCACCCCTTCCGCTTCTGCCCCCACAGCTGACTTCAAAAGGTGCTGAAGTCGGTGACCACCTCCCTTATTTTTAAGTTACTTTCTCTCCTCACAGAAGGATCCACCCCTCTGTGCCTCAACCAGTCTGGTTATAGGTGCTCTCACCCTGCCGCTTTGATCAACCACGCAGCTCCAGTATGTGAGTCACTAGAACCGAAGCCCATCTGAATCTTGCAGCAAAGCCCTGGTGAGTGTTAGGTCAAAGAACTACTTTCAAGGAAGGGCCTTTGAATAAATTCTTACCCTGTTTTTTACTCCCCCCTGACTTACACATAAGAAAAGGCTGTGGCTAATGACTTGCCTATTACAATCACACAGAAGGGGGATTTTTAGTGCCAGTTTTTAAGCTTAGACTGGCAGTTTGTTTCTGTACTTCACTTGGGAGGCAAAAAGAGCCATTAGAAGGAGAAAAGACCTTGATAAGATTTGATGGAGCTTCACCACAAAGGAGCAAGCACTGGACAAAGGTAAGAGTAGGATAAAGGGGTGTCTCCTAGACCTTCATTTGGGAGACAAAAAGAGCCATAAGAAGGAGAAAAGACCTTGATAAGTTTTGATGGAGCTTCACCACAAAGGAACAAGCACTGCATAAGGGTAAGTAAGAGCAGGGTAAAGGGGTGTCTCCTAGAAGAGCTGTTTGTCTGAGGAATTTGTTTTGGCTCCTTTGTAAGAGCCGGGATTAGCTGAACTCCTCGTCAAGCTTCCGGAGCCATTTATTTTGCGAAGCATTTACAGAGAGGCCGCTTTGAAGACTGAGGAGATAACTGGGGGATGAAAGGGGCTGCTGGTCTGAAGGAGCCCGTGTGATGACCGTGTTGAGGATTTATTCCGCCCTCTGGTAGCGTGTGAGGTTTGAGTGCTGTACAAAGTACCCACCCCGATGGAGAAGCATTCGAAACAATCACGATTGAATCAATTAATATAATGAATGACTGATGGGAAGATCAAATGGTTAGTGTTATCTTCGAGTGACAAAGGGGGGGCGGATGGGAAGAAAAGGAGAGGTGCCGGGTAGCTGGCTCCAGCGCAGAGCGTGTTTGTTTAAGCGACTCCATACAAACAGGACCCTGTGTGTCAGTTACACCAGCAGCACTTCTGGTTACAGACTATTTCAGAGCCATTCATCATTCAGCGCTGTAAAAGCCATTTACCCTCAGCCCACCAGCCAATCAAACCGACTGGGAAGTGGAGCAGGAAAGAAGCACTAACTATTGTCCTCGGTTTCCTTTTAACTTCTGCTGCGCGGATCCAGTGCATCCTGTGTGGTGGGGTAGGGGAGGGGTTCTGCTGGACTAGACAGAGCTTCCTTCAGCAGGTCATTAAAAGAGGGAAAGGGAGGGGATGGAGAGGGAAAGGAGCAAAAAATGAGAGAGAGATGAAAATTAACCCTTGCTCTGCCAGTTTTTCCTTCAGCAGCTACGAATTGCCTTTATCTGTATTATTTTCACCCAAGAATACGATTTCTAATTATTTTGCACCAGCTATAAAGGCCATGCAGGGTCTCAATACACAAGGAGCAAGTTCTGATGGGAGTCATCATGAAGAGGAGCTGCTCTGCTGCCCTCAAATTCAACAGAAACCTTCCAGGACTGGGCTGCTAAGAGATGGACTAGCCAGCAGTGCTGTTAGGGCTCAGTGAGTGATTACTGCATCCTCACAAATGTCACCATCCAACCATTCTTTGGAATTCTTTTTGAATCACAGAGGAACCTCAAAAGGTCAGCTAGTCCAATCCCCCTGCCACAGCAGGGTCACCTAGACCAGGTCACACAGGAACACGTCCAGGTGGGTTTTAAATGTCTCCAGAGAAGGAGACTCCACAACCCCTCTGCGCAGCCTCTTCCAGGGCTCTGCCACTTGGCTTCTCTGTGACCTTCTCCAGGTAAATAACGTGAATCTCGTGTGCCTGAGGATGCCACGGGCAGGCAGTGCAGCCTCTGTGGATGGCAAGGTTTTAGACAGCGCAGTTCCAAAGGGGGAAGGTAGTGACCAGCGTGGTCCCTCCTCTAGTTTGATAACTAATCCCTGCTACTTTCTTCTAATTTGCACTGATATATGGTCTGATCCTCCAAACCTTTATCCTCATGAGTGATCCCATTAAGATAAATGAGGCCACTCTGATGTGACTGAAAGTGGGCGGGTATCTGAGTGAAACGATCAGCAACATCAATCGGTTCTCCCCTCTCTCCCCAGCAAAAGTCTAAGCCCACCAGCACGCAAAAAATGGGAGTATTGTGGGGTAATAATGTGTAAAATGGCCACATCCAGTTGCTCTGTGACTGTCTACGCACTTTTCTAGCTCTGTCTGTGCTCTGCCTGATTCAAACCCTCCCCTCATGTTTATTATTAGTTAACTATTTCTTAATGGACCCCTCTGTTTGTGAATAAAACTCAGCAGCAATTACAGCCCCAGTGGAGACCAGTGCACTCCCCATCTGCTCCGTCACTCGCTCTGGGCATTGGCTTTCCACGCAAGTCCCAGCCCCTCTCATCATAACAAGCCAGGATCAATTTTCCAGTGGCAGCTTGGAAATAATAGTATAAAACGTATATTAATACAGAAATATACTGTGAAACTGTCCTTAAACAAACAAATGAGCCACTTTAAAATATTACCCCCATAAATGACCACGACAGCAGCACAGCACATATAATAAAAAATAACTACTGGAGAGAAGCTGCTGAATTACTACAGTAATAAACCAGATGTGATTATTATCATTTAACACAGTCATTGAATACCATGAATCCCTGAAGCCATTAAAATATTTATGATTAGACATTTGCTGCTCCTTATAACAGAACATATAGTCGGGCACTAAAGAACTGTTAAAGTATGATTTTGGCTAATGCGTGCTGCCGCCGCCGCGATCAAGGTCGGCTGCTGCTGCCTGAGCTTCCTGGGAAGAGCATCTAACAGATGTTGTAGCAGCTACTCTAAGCTTAGACACTTCTCCAGGACAGTATTTTGGGCTATAAAGAGTTACAGATCTCCACCCACCATTTCCTAGGTGTAAAGGAACAAGCACAAACACCTGATGTTGTCTGAGATGCTTTCTGTCTGCAAGGAAGTGCAAGGACACACTTAGTGCTTTCAGGAGAAATAGGCTCGTGAGGAAACAACAAGGGTGTGCAGAAATGAAGTCTGATCACCTCCAGGGGCTTTGGCATTCACACACTGTGACACCCACTGAACATGTTCTGTTTTGTGAGCTCCTTCCTTCTCCTTCCTTCTCCTTCCTTCTCCTTCCTTTTCCTTCTCCTTCCTTTTCCTTCTCCTTCCTTGTCCTTCTCCTTCCTTTTCCTTCTCCTTTCTTTTCCTTCTCCTTCCTTTTCCTTCTCCTTCTCCTTCCTTCCTTCCTTCTCCTTCCTTCCTTCTCCTTCCTTCCTTCTCCTTCCTTCCTTCTCCTTCCTTCCTTCTCCTTCCTTCCTTCTCCTTCCTTCCTTCTCCTTCCTTCCTTCTCCTTCCTTCCTTCTCCTTCCTTCCTTCTCCTTCCTTCCTTCTCCTTCCTTCCTTCTCCTTCCTTCCTTCTCCTTCCTTCCTTCTCCTTCCTTCCTTCTCCTTCCTTCCTTCTCCTTCCTTCCTTCTCCTTCCTTCCTTCTCCTTCCTTCCTTCTCCTTCCTTCCTTCTCCTTCCTTCCTTCTCCTTCCTTCCTTCTCCTTCCTTCCTTCTCCTTCCTTCCTTCTCCTTCCTTCCTTCTCCTTCCTTCCTTCTCCTTCCTTCCTTCTCCTTCCTTCCTTCTCCTTCCTTCCTTCTCCTTCCTTCCTTCTCCTTCCTTCCTTCTCCTTCCTTCCTTCTCCTTCCTTCCTTCTCCTTCCTTCCTTCTCCTTCCTTCCTTCTCCTTCCTTCCTTCTCCTTCCTTCCTTCTCCTTCCTTCCTTCTCCTTCCTTCCTTCTCCTTCCTTCCTTCTCCTTCCTTCCTTCTCCTTCCTTCCTTCTCCTTCCTTCCTTCCCCTTCCTTCCTTCCCCTTCCTTCCTTCCCCTTCCTCCCTTGTTTCCCTCCCTTGTTTCCCTTCTTCATTTCTCTTCCTCGTTTCTGTACCTCCCCCCTCCATCCTTGTCTTGACATTTTGAGGCAAACCAGTAGTCACCATGCCATGTCATAATAACAATAAACAAGAAATGTAATTAATCAGTAAAGGATCTGAAATGGGATTACTGTTCTCCATGTAGCTGAAAGGCTGCTGGGGTAGCAGGCAAAGGATTTAGAACACAAGTTCTCTGGGTATGTTGGGGTAGATGTCATCACAAATCGCTGGCGTCAGCAGAGCTGTGTTGGGTGTCATCACCTGGGTATCTCCTGTAGCTGGTATTTGACTGCTCTGGGTTTGTACTGGAGCTTCAGCAGCAGCCACAGCACAAAGAACCGGTGTCTCTAACCAGAGCTTTATTTTCTCCCTAACATTTTTGAGTGTTTGGGGGAGGAATTTCAAACAGTCAAGTCAGAGGATTGATTTTTCTGACCTCATGTATTGTAACAGAAAATTACAGCAGGAAATAAACCATTAAGTGATAAACAAGGAAACACGGAGACAATTACTTTCTCAACATAATTTTCCCCCCGCTAGTTTGGAAAATGAAGAGAGAGTAGTGCCTGGAACACCTCCATTCTGAAGGCAAACTGTACCATCTATTCTATTAAACAAAGTCAAAAGCAATGTGAAAGATCTGGGATCTATTCAAGGCATGCACCTCATTACAGACTTAGCAAATTAAAACACAAATAGGATTAGAAAAGAATAATGTAACAATCTCCCACCATGGTCCCTGGAGCATTAAGTCATAAATTGGGTTTGCATTACTTTGTGCCTGCAGCGCTGGGCTCGGGAGAAGAGCCACAGGCTGGAGATAAGCTAGCAAAGGCTGGCTTGGTGACACCACAGGACTTTCCTTACGGAGAAGCAGGCTCCTGGAGGCTATTGACTCCAACTGGATTCAAATCCAACCTTTGTGTGACCCTAGAAAAATTACTGAATAATGCTAGGGATTCATCTCATTAATTTTTCCTTAGGAAAAGCCTTCCCCTTCAAAGGTAGTAGATTATGACTGTCATCATCATCCTCCTAACCAGCATTTTGGGGACTGCTAATAGCAGCTGCTGTGGTTAAGGGGATGTCACCTCACGCTACAAAGGAGCCTTCAGATGACTTTGTACCTGGGTTTTGCACCTTCTCTTCTAGGGATGCTCACAGCTCCGTCTGCCTGCAGCAGACTTGCAGGATTTGGCAGGTAGGAAGGTCTTCAGGCTAGGATGGGGAGGCTCAGAGCATTGCCACAGGGCTGCAGACCACTCCTGCAGCTCGGACAAGGCAGCAGCACCTCACCCATATATGAATTGCAGAGAGGCAGAAAGCACAGAGGTTCCCTAGGTAAAGGCTGCAAGGACACTCAAGGTCAGACCACATGCACAAGGTCTGGTCCTGTCCTGCTCCTGTCCTCAGCAACACTGATGCCTGTTTCTCAGTAAGATCATGGTATCATAGAATCATTAGGGATTGGAAGGGACCTCGAAAGATCATCCAGTCCAATCCCCCCACACACAGCAGGATCCCCTAGACCAAGTCACACAGGAACACATCCAGGTGGGTCTTCAACATCTCCAGTGATGTAGACAAATGGGGCATCTGGGCTTTCTAGGGGTACTGCTAAGCTGAGGTCCTTGGGTGTTCTTGCCCCACTCCAGGTCCTGGAGCACACACGAGGCTTGCCAAGGGGCACATACTCGACTCTTGCATGCACATCGCACACCCCAGCTGGGGAAGAGGACAGCAGGGTTTTGGGGGCCACATCAGAAAGCTCACCAGCTGCTCATTTTTAGATCCCTTGTTTTAGAGGTTTTTACCCTGGGCTAGGGCAGGGAGGGGTCCTCTCTCCCTTCTCAGTTTGCCAGTGAAGTATTTGTTGGCTAAGCAATGCTCTCTCCTCCTCCTCCTGGCTGACAGCTCCCTTCTGGAGCAACCTTTTAACATTTTTCTTGATTTTCTAAAACACCAAACATTAGACACATTAAGAACAGCAACAACAAAATCATTAAGCGCTGTAACATCCTCTGAGGAGCCAGACGTATCCTTTAATCAGGTTATGGAAAATTCATCCCTCTTCCAGCCATTTATCTTCTTTGTTTATGCACACACTGAGTGACCCACTTCTGCAGCATCTAAAATAACAACAAAGAAGAACCCAGAGATCCTTCCTTACTAACGGGTCCGTGTAGAACTTGTTTTGCTTGATGGGAAACAAAATAATTCAGTTCATTTGTTCCAATTAAGCACAGCCATGCACTAATTGTCAACCAGTTGTACCAGTGAATCCAGCTCTGTCGCTTCAAAGATGCTGCTTGACCTCGGTGGGGAAGGGATGGGGATGGTGCTTCCTTGGGCGATGACTGATTGGCTGCATCATGATGGAGGAGCACAGGCTGACATCAGGGGGACGCTGTGCTCTTGCCCCTGTGCTTTTGCACTTCAAGTCCCCCCACACAGACACGGGGGGCACAGACCCAGTGTTATAATTAGCTGAGCTAATGCTGTAGAGTGCATCAGGTCACTGGGCATTATTTATCACAGCACCCCAGAATGTTAGGGATGGGAAGGGACCTCGTAAGATCATCCAGTCCAATCCCCCTGCCACAGCAGGACCACCTAGAGCAAGTCATAGAATCATAGAATCATTAGGGATTGGAAGGGACCTTGAAAGTTCATCCAGTCCAATCCCCCTGCCACAGCAGGACCACCTAGAGCAAGTCACACAGGAACACATCCAGGTGAGTTTCACAAGTCTAATGTGTCTCCTGTCATGCAATGAGGGCTAGAGGATTCTTGGCCACAGGTCTCTACTGAAAATCCCACACATAAAAACAATGAGCATGACAGGTAGGTTTGTCATGAGAAGGGAGATTCAAAGCAAGAAGTCCTTTACCTCAACACTGGCCACTGAATGAGTCAGTTGGACTTGACAGGCATCAGTGACCAAAGAAGTCTTCATTCAACAAGTCTGGAGAGAGTCCATAGCAGAGCCATGATGATGGTGAAGGGAGCAGAACACCTCCCTGTGTTCTACTGAAAGGAACAGTAGAGGAAGGAAGGCTGAGGGAGCTGGGTCTCTTGAGCTTGGAGAAAAGGAGACTGAGGGGTGACCTCATTGATGTCTATAAATAGGTGAAGGGTGGGTGTCAGGAGGATGGAGCCAGGCTCTTCTCAGTGGCATCTTGTGATAGGACAAGGGGCAACGGGTGTCAGCTGGAACATAGAAGGTTCCACATCAATATGAGAAGAAACTTCTTCATGGTGAGGGTGCCAGAGCACTGGAAGGGGCTGCCCAGGGGAGTTGTGGAGTCTCCACACAGAATCATTCAGGTTGAATAAGACCCTTGGGATCCTTGAGTTCAACGCCCGTGACTCGCGCTGCTCCCGGTTCGCCTCTCCCAGGCGCTAGCTGTAATGAAGACGGGACGCTCCACAACTTCATGACAGTTCCATTTATTTCTGCTATTTCCACGTAAGCCCAAGCAGCGAGCAGCAGCCGCTTCCTCTGCAGTTTGATAAATGTCAGTATTAATTAAAATTGCTCGGAGCAGGGTCGGGTTTTTTCTCCTCTCCGCACCAGGCTGGCAGGGAGGAGAAGCCTGACAGGCAGACGCAGCTGCTGGGCTGTTGACTGGAAGGGTCGTCCCTGGGAAACGAGGCTCTGGAGCGGTAGCCGGTCTCTGACAAAGCGCCCGGGAAGCATTTTGTCGCCTGCACCACGCTGCCTGGATGTGGGTCTTGAACTTCATCCTTCGCTCCCCCGGCTGCGAGCTCTGCAAAGGCAGCTGTTCAGCCCATATGGAAGGGATAGTGCTCCCCACCACCGCTGTCTAATGATGCTTTCCTGACTGACGCTCCAGAGAGAGCCCTTGATTCGGGAGGTCGGCGGCGCCTTGTAGGATGCAGGGGGGAAACACCAGGGCATCACCCCTCTCGACCTCCCTGAGGGTACCCATGCACGCTCTTTCCTGACGTTGGCCCCACCGAGACAATCATAACCCCAACATCTTCCATCAGCCTCGGGGGTGCTCAAGCGGCAACCCAAATTACGCTTCGGTGGCCACGGATAAGCCTGTTTCCAACTGTGGCAGGTCTGAGTGCAGCCAAGACGCCACTCTGACGGTTGCATCGCTGGCATCCTCACGTCTGCTACCGCTGTCAGCTGAGATGAGGCCACTGCTATCTGCTGCAGCCAATTTTCCTGTAGGATTATGAAATTATTTACTATTTTCCTCCCCAAACTGTGCTAACAACAAAGGAAAGATTGTCCAGTCAACCCAACCAACCTTCCCAGAGTATTTTTCTGGGGGGTGAGAGAACACACCAGCTTGCAGAGCAGGACCAGTCCATTTGCAAAGTGTTACCAAGAAAAGAAAAGAGTGGTTTTGCTCACGCTTCTCCCGATGCTCCGTGAGGTTCTCTGCAAAACTGAAGCTGAGAGAAAGATTGGGGGGATTAGGGAAGATGATAACCTCTCAAACCCAAAGGATGGATCCCCATGAATAAAGAGCTGCAGAGGCTGTGGGAGTGTGAAGCAAGGTTTTTGTAGAGCTGTGGGATTTATGAGGCACAGGTGGGCACCTGGGCTTGATTTGCAGGAGCACTTAGTGCAAATAGGACATGTGTTGCCCCTTGGCTACCATAAAAATCTCATCAGCAAACACAGGTGTGGGACTGGAATTGAGTGAGCAGCACCGTCGCCGATGACAACCCGGTTTTGTTTCTGTGTTGAGCTTTCTTCTGTTTGGGTGTCCTGTATTTCTGTTACCACACACTGGTCCTGATGAAGGGTGTAGAACACCTCCCTGATGAGGAGAGGCTGAGGGAGCTGGGTCTCTTGAGCTTGGAGAAGAGGAGACTGAGGGGTGACCTCATTATTGTTGATAAATATGTGAGGGGTGGGTGTCAGGAGGATGGAGACAGGCTCTGCTCATTGGTATCTGATGATAGGACAAGGGGCAGTGGGTGTGAGCTTTTTGTTTTCTAGAAAGATACTGACTTCTAAAAGCCTTCCTCTTACAAAGACAACCACCACACCCACTGCAGCTGTCTCAAGAAACCAACCCTAATTCAAGTGCCTAATAATGATCAAGGCTCTCCCACCTGTCTCCTCAGTCTCATTCCACAGTG
This sequence comes from Rhinopomastus cyanomelas, assembly GCA_013400115.1. Lineage (NCBI taxonomy): Eukaryota > Metazoa > Chordata > Aves > Bucerotiformes > Rhinopomastidae > Rhinopomastus > Rhinopomastus cyanomelas. Next base: position 191,387 of record VXBP01000797.1, on the reverse strand, counting down.
GGGTCAGGTTCTCTCTATATTCAAAACACATCTGGTTTCTGTAAATGTCTTTAAAATAAAATATGCTACCTGTGAGAAGTGTCCATTGCTTAGGTAAAACTAACCTGATTGTGAAAATACATTGAGCAAAAATATTGGTGGGATTTAATTTTGTCCTTCAAAGATAAAAACCCAGCCCAGCAAAGCACCAACACCCAGCGAATAGCTATTGAGTGCTGGTTTGAATTAAATTCTATTTGTTTTAATAAAAGTGCAGTGGCCTGAGTGCACATGTATTTGCTTTAGTGGCAGTGCATTGGATCCAATAAAACTATATTGGCTTCACTGCTTATGTCTCCTTTGCAGAGAAAATGGATTGGATGGAAAACTGGAACAGGCATGAATCAGCCAGCCCTGAGGTCTCTGCTTAACTCTGGCATCCAAATAAACTGGTTAAAAAAAACCCCCGACCCAAGTGCAGCAGTGAGCATCACACCTACATTTAAATAGATTTTAATGTCAAGGCTGCACGTGAGGGGTTTCATTGCACTTTTGAGAACCAGTCGTGGCTGTGGAGGGTCGTTGCTTGCAGCAGGTAGACACCTAACTGGCTTTGGTCAGGCTTGTGTGCAGTGAAGGTGCTCAGCTGATGGCCACACATGAGTAACAATGCAGATGGCGTGTCAGCAGCCTCAGCACAGGGGCATCTCTAACCTGGAGTGCAGCACTGGGTGCTGCACCCTGTCCACGTTGGAGCCAGCTGCCAGGGGCTGTGCAGACCCACAGGGGTTTGTATGAGCTCCCCAGGATCAGCTGCTCCTCTCACGTGTCTCTTCCAATCCCTAGTGACTGGATCTAGGGGATCCTGCGGCAGCAGGGGGACTGGACTGGATGATCTTTGAGGTCCCTTCCAATCCCTGATGTTCTGTAACTTGAAGCATGGTTCAGCCCACTGTTTTCCACTTGCCTGCTGAGCTGTCCCCAGCTTTCAACGAGACCTGCAGTGAGCAGCTCTGTGCAGCTGGTCGATGTCCGTGTGGAACACGGGAACACAGATCATCACGCTCTTGTATGTTTGTAAAATCATTGCCACCCCTGTGCCAGTGCTCCTTAAAAATGGCACCAAGTGCTCTTCCACAAGTGCCTGAGCTCAATCAGAAAAGGAAAAGTCCCTTCAGCCCTTTTCCAAGCTTCCCTGGTGCTGCTTTTGCAGCCAGTACAAGCAGAGAAGAGCAACGTGCCTGTGGGTTAGAGAGGGCACTCCACTCTCAGCATGGCAGGAGCCATCTGGGTGGCTGCTGAGGGGTGAAGTGGATGCTGCTGGCTAGCCCAGCTCCTCACACACCTCGAACGGCTGCAAGCTGGCAGCCCAGCCCGAGGAATGCTCTGTTTGATGCTGAGCTGCCCTGCAGGAGACTGGGTTCAGGTTGTTTGAATCCGAATGTGCACTGGATTCCCGTGTGAGAAAACACGATCTGCATTAACCCATCTGCAGCTTTTGCTGAACTGGGTGCCCCTGGGACTGTGGGACCTCATCCAAGAGAGGAGAATTTGGCTGCGGCAGTAGTTTAGCTGTGGGGAGGAGATGGCTACAGGCTTCTGCAGCCCTGGCTCCTCAGAAAACTGTGTAATGAAGAAATAATTCAGAGAGAAGGAAACAGCTGTTGGTGAAGCAACATTCAGGTGAAAGCCCAGCTGATGGGTGTGTTTGAGGGGACAGCACTGAGCATCACCTACAAAACCCACACAACCTCGTGGAAGTGGAGTGTAAGTTATCGCTGCTGCATACACCCCAGGACCAGGCTGCCTCCTGAGCTCAGGGCAGCCAAAGCAGGTGTCTGATATCTCAGAGGGCCTCATCGCTGTGCACATGATGGAGACCTCATGAAGCATCCAGCAACCACTTTGAGAGCACTAGGGAAGATCAGTGGGTGCCAGTAAATCAAAAGGCTGCGGACTTCATGGTTCTGTTCTGTGAGATGCTCCCTGCAGGGATGTACAGATGGAGAGAGAGACATGAGGAGCTGAGAGAGGAGCTGGGATTTTATGTTAGAGCTTAGAAGTTCTGGCAGGAGCCTGCCTGGGAAAGATGTGCTCTACCAAAATCAAAAGAGGACTACATAAAGGGTTAAAGAAGAGTTTTTAATTAGAAGCTGGCATAAATATGGGGGCAGAGGAGCACACAGCCTGAGATGACACTATTTCCAGGCGTGAAAACATAAATCCTGTATCAGGCAGGGATCAGATAGATTAAGGGAGGACAAATCCTGCCAGGGCCATTAAATTCTATGGTCCAGTTCCTCCCAGTTGCTGGAAGCTGGAGCTGTAAGTGGGAGATGTATCAAAGGCACCAGGTCATGTGGTGGAGATGGGTCTTCACAGCCTCTTCCTTGATTCATGATCTCCCCACCAGACAGAGTGATGAAGGTGGCAAAAGAGAGACTATTAAATCACTTGCCCACCACAAGGTCACCCACCCGGGCTCCATCTCTCTCACAGCCCATCTCTGCCTCTTCTTACCTGCCTCCCTCACTCCCCCATGGCCCACTGAGCCCCCACACCCCAGCCCCCTCTGGCCAACACCTTCATGACCATCATCCCTCCACAGCTTTTATGCCAAACGGGGGATGCTGCAGCCACCTGAGCCGATCACACAAGGTTCTTCTGTTTTGCCCCCTGCCCAGGCTTGTGGAAGGTGCCTTGTTTGAGCCCTAAATACGTTTCACTTAAGCTGTGATGGTGGTAGCAGCAACACAAAGATATCTCAGCCTGTTTTCCTCTGATGAGCTGCAACTTCCCTGCACTTTCTGTGGTGCCTCTGTTTGCAATGGATGCAGCATTGTCTTCATCTCCTCCCGACCGTCGGGCTGCCTCACCCTTGAGCCAGCAAAGCTGCTCTTGGGATCCTCAGCCAGGCTTGGTCCAGGCTGCCCCAGTCCAGTAAACCCAGTGGTGCTGATGCTGAGTTGTGCCAGTATGGGACTCAAGAGCATTCCCCTTGCCCAGCTGCTCCACCTGCAGCGAAGTGTTTGGGAAGCCCCAGGCAACGAGGCAACTATGTCAGTGGTTATCGCAGCTGCTTGAGCCAAGAGAGGAGACATCCGCCACCACAGCTGTGGGTCCTGCCAGCATGTGGGTCACACTGACTGGTTGCCACAGATGCTGCAGGTAATGGTCACTGCCACCTGCATCTCATGTTCATCTCAGGATGCCGGGGCGGAAAGTGATGGCAAAAGGGATTGATCCCCAAACGCCAAGGCAAGGGCTCAGTGCCAGGGCTGGTAACTGATCCAAGTGACTACAGAAAAGCTGTGAGGCAGAATGGGCTTTGACTCTGCAGCACAGGGATTTGAGGGACAGCTGCAGAGAGCTTTCTCTGTCATTGCTAACGTGGTCAGGCAATGCCTCTGCTCCAGCTGCTCACTCATACCGTGGCCGCCCAGCTCCATCAGCCCCGTCTCAAGCAGCGCCTCTGCCCCTGGATCCTCGCCCCTCCAAAGGCTACCACGGGGGAGTCAGCACATCAGAAGCTGCTTGAATCCACACAAACTGAATTCCTAAGTCTCAGCCACACCTTGCTGACAGCAAGGAGCGCAGAGCCCTGCAAAGCAGGGTGGCAAGCACTGGCCACCTGCGCTGGGGTGATGCTAAAGGGTGCTCTAAAAAAAAAGGAAACCATGAGTTGCCACCTTGGGGCTGACCACGGGTCCACTCAGCCTTGTCTCCTGTCCTGGATGTCAGCAACACCAGTTCTGGGGGGAATGGAAGGAAACCCCTCAGGAGACAGCTGTGCTAGTCCCTTGGGTAAGACTGGCTTACAACCTGGAAGCAGTGAATGGGCAGCAGAACAACTGCACTTGCTATAAAACCAGCATCGTGTGTGTTCTGCCAGCGTTTCTCCAGCAAGACACCGGTGCAGCACAGCTGTTGGCAGGCAGAGTCTGGCAGGAACTGAAATGTGTTTTCAATCATGATCTTTTGAGGTCCCTTCCCATCCCTAATGTTTCTATGATACTGTGAGAATCAGCAATTCATTCAGGTTGGAAAAGACCCCCGGGATCATCGAGTCCAACCATCAACCCTACTCTACCAGTTCACCCCTAAACCAAGTCGCTCTGGCCAGCCTGATCTAGGGTGGAGTGTCCCTGCCCGTGGTAGGGGAGTTGGAACTGGATCATCCTGTGGTCCCTTCTAACCCTGACTAACTGTATGACTTGTTCTAGATGCTCCTGCTGTGGCAGGGGGATTGGACTGGATGATCTTTTGAGGTCCCTTCCGATCCCTAATGATTCTATGATTTTGCTGGGTGACCATGAGAGCTTTCAGACACAGGCTGAAGACTGTGATGCTGCCATGCATGGGATCCAGGGTTCCTGCACATTCAAGGCATCGCAAGGAAGATCTGCCTAGCAGATGGGCTTCAGCACCACCTTTAAAGCTCCTGTAGCAGTGACACAGGGAGGTTGCTGCACAGCTGAACAGCTTCAGACTCTCATTATTATTATTATTATTATTATTATTACTACTGCTGAGTGCAGTTGTCCTGGTTTCAAGGGGCAAGGCTGATTAGATTTACTGCCACAGTAATAATCACCACGCTCTCTGTCGTGGATCCCTCTTGCACCTTCCCTTAAGACCCGTGAGATACCTGCTGCCTGCTAATGGAGGGCAGTTTGCTCTGAAGGAGGAGGCATCGACAGACTTTCCCTCCCGTGAGCTGCATCAGGAATCTAACAGACCGGGCGCAGGTGGATCGATAGGGGCTGTCCTTTATTTATCACCCCCTGTCTTCCTCACTTTATTGTTTTGGCTATTAAAGACGTGATCATTGAGAAACCACTTCTGACCATCTCTGAGTAATGTCTACGCCGGGCAAAGCTGCCGTCGATACTCAGGTGGAGCGCTGGGGTATTGGGTGACCTAGGAAAGGAGGGCAGCCTGTCTTCTGCTTCCACAGCACTCAGTGGAGCCAGGGCTGGATCTCTAGAGAGCAACACTTGTGCTACCCTCTACAAGGTGTGAGGGAAGCTTGAGCTTTGCTCTCTGAGTGTTTACGCACTTTCAACGGTGCTTGAGTTTCCCCTTAGGTGGGACTTCAGGCAGCGAGTCCCTGGTCTCTCCCCTTCGTTACAATCACTGTGACAACAGTCCCCCCACAATCCAGTTTTACACAGTCAACTCTAATTCTGGTGGTGGTCTGGAGACAGGAAACTAAATTCAGCAAGGACTAGTCAGCCCTCTGCTCAGGGAGATTTACAGCCTGCCTGATACTTTCAATTTAGGATCTAAAATTGGACAGAAATTGGACATGGAAATCTTGATTTCCTAGGTAAGTGAGCTAAGCTCCTCGTAAAAGCAAAGTGGAGGGGAACAGTGCCCCTGCATTTATTAAAAGCAGCTTCAGAGCACTGCTGAGGCAAGAGATTTGCCTCAGACATCAAAATGAGAGTCTTGATGCTCTTGTAGACCTGGCACCAGGTAACTAGTGCTGTGCAGTCAGGAAATCTGCTCTGGGCAGCCTGTTACTGGTGGAGACAACCCCTGTGGATTTATTAGGAAGAGAATTAACCCCTTTGCCTGGATAAATCTGGGATAAGCAGGTGGAAATCCAGGGCTGAAGCCCTACAATAGAAGGAAATATTGTCCTAGTGACTCAATTGGCTAAAAACCAAATGGTGTGGCATTTAAATCAGGGCATCTTGTCTCTGGCAAGCCAGCATCTCGAATCAGTCTCTCACCTTTACATCTGACTGCAGCGAAGGCAGAGGTACCGCATTTACAATTATAGCAGATGACTTCATCCCTCTGGAACGACTTGAAAAGATTAGAATTCATAGATTATTTATTAACTCTCAGCAAATGCATTTCCAGGAGGGGAACAACACATTGCATCAATGTCTAGTTCCACAGTCTAACTGTTTTAATGAAGAGGGAAACGTGTGCTGCTGTAAGGAACTCAGCCCCACACGTGAGAGGCTCTAGCTGGCTCCTTCTCAGTGCAAAGCCCCTGTTTAACTCATGTTGGTAACGGTGAATCATGACACTGGGGTCTTCCTGAGAGGACCCAGAAACAGCCAGGGTGCTCAGCTGAGCCATCCAAAACAAACAACCCATCCAAGACAGACAACCCAACCGTTTCATTGACCCCTTTGGACTGTGAGCATCTGATGCACAGACTGGCAGAGGGATTTGGGACACAGCGGCGCTGGCGGCTTCACCCAAACACTCCTGCTGCCTAGATAACAAGACATTGAAAACCTTCTAAGCCCACGACAGCAACTGCTTCATGTCCAGATGATGGATATGATTTTCCTTCCTTGGATTTCATAGAATCACTAGGGATTGGAAGGGATCTCAAAAGATCATCCAGTCCAATCCCCCTGCCACAGCAGGATCACCTAGACCAAGTCATAGAATCAGTCAGGGTTAGAAGGGACCACAGCATCATCCAGTTCCAACTCATGGGCAGGGACACCCCACCCTAGATCTGGCTGGCCAGAGCCTCATCCAGTCTGGCCTTAAACACCTCCAAGGATGGAGCCTCAACCACCTCTCTGGACAACCCCTTCCAGGCTCTCAAATCTTGCTCCTACTAAAGCCTTCACCTGGCTCCAGGGCGGTGAACACCGTGGCTTACAAGTGGTAAAAACAGGCAAGACAAGCACAAACCCTACAGTCCAGACCACCAGCCCAGGGCCAGTCCAGATGAAATACAAAGCTGCCCACGCTTACCCAGACAGTTTCCCAAGGAAGGCTCAGAGGGGTCAAGAAGATGAGAAGCCAGAGGCATCCACTGCAGGAGGAGCGCTGGCTCCTCCTCACAAAGCTGGTGAAGGAAAGAGGTAAACACAGCCCCAGAGGACCACAGCAGCTGATCAGCACCAGCCCACCCCAAGCCACAGCACAGGCTCTCCAGCAGGAAAACACCAGGATGAAAGTCAGGAGGCAGAGTGATCGACACTGTGATTTGCTCTGACAACGTGTTGTCCCAACAGCAAAAGCAAACAGCGTCATTTAGATGCTGTCAGGACAGAATGTCACCTTTAAGAAATGGAGATCTAATTATCAAGATATTGTTTGTGAGACCTGACGTGGAGTAATTCACAGACAAGGTGAAGGATTAAATCCTTCCAGAGCTCCGCACACATATTTTTGCTTTATCTCTAGCACTTGTGGGTATCAGCATCAAGCTTAATCATTGAGCATTTAAAAACAGGCTCTGTAATCCTTTTGGGCTCACTGTAAAATGTTGTTACTTGCCAGGTTGCTGAGGGCTGGTTTCACCTCAACGTTCTGATTCATCAGACAGCTGCACTTCCATGGCGCCATCCTTGAACAACAAGGCACATCAGCCAAACACACAAAGACTTGGAAGGGTAAAACCTGTATGATTAGGATAATTTGAAGGGCACAAGACCTACAAACCAGAAGGAGACCCACCAAGTTCACATCAGGCTGTTAGGACAGGACTTGTTCTGTTCAGTAACTGAGTTACTCTTGTGTTTGTGTTTGCACTTCAGTGTCGAACTCAAGAGCAAACCCGTTACCACGAACCAGCGAGCTGGTCTCAGTAAGAACTTCCTTAAAGCCTCATCGAATGGAGCCTGGGACTCAGGTCCCAATAGTAAATTCTTCATTTTGTATTCAGAGAATCACAGAATCCTTCAGGTTGGAAAAGACCCCTGGGATCATCGAGTCCAACCATCGACCCTACTCTAAACCAGATCCCCCAACACCATATCTAAGCATCTTTTAAACTCACCCAGGGACAGCGACTCAACCACTACCCTGGGCAGCCCATTCCACTGCCTGACCACTCTTCCCTGAAGAACTTTTTCTTGATGTCCCTTCTAAAGCCACCTTGTTGGAGCTTGAAATGATTCCCTCTGGTTCTGTCACTAATGACCTGTGAGAAGAGACCAGCACCAACATCTCTACAATGTCCTTTCAGATAGTTGTAGAGAGCAATGAGGTCTCCTCTCAGCCCCCTCTTCTTCAAACTAAACAGCCCCAACTCTTTCAGTCTCTCCTCATAAGATTTATCCTCCAGGCCCTTTACCAGCTTTGTTGTCCTCCTCTGCCCTCACTCCAGCACCTTGATGCCTCCCTTGTACTGAGGTGCCCAAAACTGGACCCAGCACTCAAGATGCAGCCTCCCCAGTGCTGAGCACAAGGGGACAATCACCTCCCCACTCCTGCTGGACACAGATTCTAATCCAGGCCAGGATGCCATTGGTCATCTTGGCCACCTGAACACACCGCTGGCTCACATTCAGTTAGAACCCCCAGGTCCCTTTCTGTGCAGCCTCACTACCCTCTAGCAGATCAACACTCCCTCCCCACTTGGTGTCACCTGCAAACGGTGCCCTCGATCCCCTCGTCAAGATCACTGATAAAGATGCCAAAGAGGAGCTGAGCCCTGAGGGGCCACCACTCATGACCAGTCTCCAAGCAGATATTAAGAAGCACTGGACATTCCCTAATGGAAGATCTCGTGCCAGAGGTTTTCTCCATCCTAGATCTGCTCCTTTTTCTCCTGGACACAGTTTAGTGAGTTTGGACAGGATGGGCAGCCGAGCTCTTTGTTCTTTTCAAACACAGCAACTCCTTGGGTAGTTCTTCTCCAGTTGCTAAAAATAAAGGTGATGGCAACGCTGGAACATTCGAGTTAATTACCGTTGAGGAAGGCAGCAGCCTGGCTCCGCTCGGTTTAAAGCCCCATCTTTCCTCTGGGCCAAAGCCCCAAGTTCTTTTATGCTGTTTTTTCATTTCCTCAAACCTCCTTTATCTCGTAGGCTGAAGTCGGCGCGAGCAACGTAACGGCTGCCGAGGTGGAGTTATGGGACACGGTGGGAAAGGAGCCCTGAACTAGCAGCAGTTTGCATGTTTAATTAGCCAGATCGTCAGGACGCTTGGGCAAGGCTTTGTTTTTGAGAAAACATTCTTCACCTGGATATTTGCCTTTGTTGAACTTCTCATGGAAATGTAGGGGTCTCCTGAGCCCAGACTGGAAACTGCTGTCCCAAAGCAGAGATGAAGAAGGACATGGAACTGCCTGAGAGAGTCCAGCGCTGAGCCATGAAGATGATGGAGTGGAGCATCTCCCTGAAGAGGAAAGGCTGAGGGAGCTGGGTCTCTTGAGCTTGGAGAAAAGGAGGAGAAGGGGTGACTTCATTAATGTTTATAAATATGTGAAGGGTGGGTGTCAGGAGGATGGAGCCAGGCTCTGCTCAGTGTCATCTGATGGTAGAACAAGGGGCAGTGGGCGTGAGCTGGAACATATGAGGTTTCACATCAATATGAGAAGGAACTTCTTCCCAGTGAGGGTGCCAGAGCACTGGAAGGGGCTGCCCAGAGAGGTTGTAGAGTCTCCATCACTGGACACAGTCAGAACCCACCTGGACATGTTCCCGTGCAACTTGATCTAGATGATCCTGCTGTGGCAGGGGGATTGGGCAAGTTGATCTTTCAAGGTCCCTTCCAATCCCTAATGATCCTATGATTTACCTGGAGAGCTTCTCCAGCTCAAGGACCATTACATGAACCTACACATTAAAAGCTTGGGAAGTGGGTTCCAGGCTGAATCAGATACTTCAGGAAGCTGAATGCAAACCTCTCATGGTCCAGATGGTGACACTGGACTTTGGGCTACAGGGTCACACCCTGTTTGGGCCACTTTTCCCATTCCTTCCTCTTTCTAACAGCCCAGAGAGGATGAGGCTCTTCTGCAGATGGGTCCAGCCACACGTACAAGCTGTTTCCCCAGTGGAATCCAGAGCTAAAGCCCAGGATAAAGCATCTTAGCCCTGCTAAGACAACAGCAGATTAGACAGGATGAGCTGGCCGGCTACACCTCTTGTGAAGTCATCCCCAGAGATAAACGTGCAGGGCTGGTACGGCGGCCGTGGCGGCGTCTGCAGCGCAACTAAGGCTGACAGACTGCTGGCATGTGGGTGGCTGTCTCCTTTCCAGCTGTGACCAGCTGAATTATATCACCTGTCCCACTTGATATATTAGGATATGCCCGAACTCAAGATGCATGTTGCTGCGATAGGGAAATTAATGCCCACCACCAGAGGCAATTAATAATGATTAGGAGTACAACAGCGGGGTTAAAGCTGCGCGTGTAACGACGTGTTCGCACCGCGTTCTCACCCCGCGCTTCAGCCACCGGCTTCTCGCACGTTTCTGCTCCGTTTTTTGGGGGGCTAAGGCAACCTTAGCTTAATTAATGTGTGAACTTGGCTGAAGTGTCAGAGTTGTTTCAGGGAGGCGCGATTTCTCGTCACTTCATCCCGGCAGCAGCCCCAGCAGAGGAAGGCAGCGAACAAACCCGTGCGAAGGACTGGACAGAGAGACATGCTCACGCTCGTTTCTGTGTCCATTCTCATTCAGGGCAGCACAGCTCCAGGAACCCATGTTTGAAGCTGCTGCATCACCTTGACTTCTGGGTTGTGGAGTCTCCTTCACTGGAGATGTTCAAGACCCGCCTGGATGTGTTCCTGTGTGACGTGGTCTAGGTGATCCTGCTGTGGCAGGGGATTGGACTGGATGATCTTTCGAGGGCCCTTCCAATCCCTAATGATTCTATGACTCCTCAGCCAGAGCACTAAGGAGCAGCAGCCAACGGGCACGTGGAAGTGTCACGTTGCTCCATTCAGCCTGCGACGCCTTCACTACCTTTGAAGACGATGAGTGACAGGCTATTAACTTCTCTTTTGTGGCCAAACAGTTATTTCAGATATGACTATCAGGCATCTAATAGGAACAGGATGCTCCTGCACATTTCAAACCTCCAGGATACAGGAAGCCTCGTGGTACGCGGCGCTTTGTGCACTTCTGTGAGCAAGCGCAGGGCGCTGCCACCTCCAGGCATTCAGCAGCCAGGGATTGTGGTTTCTAAATGCCTGAGTAGGTCCTTTTATGCAGCTCTAATAATAGTTCTAATAATTCCTTAATATTCACAGAATCACAGAACGTTACGGATTGGAAGGGACCTCCAAAGATCATCCAGTCCAGTCCCCCTGCCACAGCAGGATCACCCAGACCAAGGAGCACAGGAACACATCCAGGTGGGTTTTAAACATCTCCAGAGAAGGAGACTCCACAACCCCCCTGGGCAGCCCCTTCCAGTGCTCTGTCACGCTCATCATGAAGAAGTTCCTTCTCCTATTGATGTGGAACCCCCTATGTTCCAGCTCACACCCATTGCCCCTTGTCCTATCACTAGATGCCACTGAGCAGAGCCTGGCTCCATCCTCCTGTGCGGCTTTGTCTAGGTGATCCTGCTGTGGCAGGAGGATTGGACTGGATGATCTTTTGAGGCCCCTTCCACTCCCTAAGGATTCCATGATTCAGTTACTTTGCTGTTTATCTTCACCCATGTTCTTCCCCGTGGGTCTGAACACGACGCACAGGTCCACTCCAGCATTCTTCAAGCACCGTGCCTCTTAGCTGGGTGAACAAAGAGATCACGGGCTGCTTTTGTACACTGAGGGGTCTTTCTTCCTCAAGACACAGTTGTGCCAGATGTTCATTTGCAAAGCTGGGAGAACAGGCTGGGAGTCGATTCCAGCTTCTGTATGTGGAAATTTGATTTCGCTGTTACCGGGCACTAACCGTCCCGATGCTTCTCCGAGGTCCTTAAATCGTTTCCATGTTGACAGAGATATTGGACAGCTGTTGGAAAATCTGTCCCTCCCCTCAGTGCTGTGAGAAGAAAGCTTTCCATTCAACTGCCAAGGGTCAACGAAGCTCTTCCACGTCGTGTGAAGCGTAGGGAAGGGTGAGAGAGAATTCTCCCACCTCGATTTTTTGTGGGATCCCATCGTCTCTTCCAGTGTCACTCCCGGCCGCGTTCGTGATGGACTGGAGGGCTGGAACACATTTTCTGAATGGTTGCTCCGAGGGCTGGGATGCAGGGGGTCTGTTGGTGGCAGATGCAGCGGGGTCAGCGAGAGGTTTTGCTTTCTGCAGGCTTTTCAGACTGGAGAGGGAAGGTCTCCTCACGCTGCCTGGGGTAGGACGAGAGCGCTTGACCTTTTCCTTCCCCGCCGCGCTGTAGGGGCTGAACAACTGCAGTGAGGGGCTTGCTTTTCTTGAAGTGATTTGAGGCTTTATGCTTTTTCATGGTGAGAATGGCAACCTAGCAGAGATTGCCTTGTGGCCATCTCTTCTCTCGCTCGCACTCAAACGACATCACTATGGAAACCACTTGGAAGAACAACGTTAGGGAAGGCAGTCTGTGTTGTTAGCTCTCTTGAATGCAATATGTGTCTTAGTCTCTCCTCCCCAAAGTGGAATTAGTGTCTGGTTTGGCTCTTTATGTGAGCTCTCCCATCCCACCTTCCTGGTTTCCCCACTTCCCCAGCCATTCGTTCCTGACACCTGATTTTTCTTTCTCCTTAGACCTCGTATCCTTGCTCCCTGGGCAGTACACACTGCCAGCTCTACTCTCCCTGGCTGCTCCTGTTCCTCTCCTGCTTGAAAGCTGGGCTGACAAGACCCAGGAGCACTGGCAGCCTTGCCCTTGACAGAAGTAGCCCAGCCCTTCCCTTCCCCTTATGACACAGGAGGATGCCCAAGTGGGGCACCTCAGTGATGTCCTCCACCTTCTTCCCAGCTGCCTCATCAGACTTCAAGAAGACAGCATCCACATGTCCACCAGAGTGGATGGAGAGAAGGACCTGGCTTCACATGAACACCAAGTCAAGCCTTCAGCAGAGTCATGACCAGGAAGTGTCTGCAGTTCTGCCTCCCAGGGTACACGGGGCTGTTGCTGTAAGGAAAGACGACGGTACTTGCACACCTGGCTGTCGCAGGACATTGCCAAGATTGTTTCCTACACGACACAGTTCTCATGTAACACCCAACATGCCAGGACCTCAGAAGAGAGGCTTTTCTGGTTCTTCATTTACCAGTTGGTGCTTAATCCCTTTATTTTCTCACATTTCCCACATCAGAAGTTGTTGAAAGTGGAGTTTTTACACCGCTCATTGGCCTTCTTCACATGTGACCATAGCTTGTGAGTCCTTTTAGAGCACTGTAACACTGCAGCCCCCTGAAATTCTAGGAAAACAAGCAATAATTCAGAAAACTGTGGCTAAAAATACATGTGCAAGGTGGTGCCTAATGAGGAGTAGGGGATTGACTGAGCGTTCTTCCAGCCTTCAGCTTTGAGTGACTGAGCATTCTTCCAGCCTTCAGCAGTGCCATGACAGATCCATAAAGATCTTGCCCCTGGTTAGCTATTTGTAAGGTGTCGATGCACCCCTTCCATAAGAGAGACATACGAGGGTGCACAGCTCCCACTTCACACAACGTTAGGGATTGGAAGGGACCTTGAAAGATCCTCTAGTCCAATCCCCCTGCCAGAGCAGGACCACCTAGACCAAGTCGCACGGATGCGGTGCTGTAGATCACCACTAACTATTTTTATTACTAATTAATGTTAACTGGAGGGAGTCCAGCATAGAGCAACGAGGATGGTGATGGAAGTGGAGCACCTCCCTGAAGAGGAAAGGCTGAGGGAGCTGGGTATCTCGAGCCTGGAGAAGAGGAGACTGAGGGGTGACCTCATTAATATCTATAAATATGTGAAGGGTGGGTGTCAGGAGGATGGAGTCAGGCTCTTCTTAATGTCATCTTGTGATAGGACAAGGGACAATGGGTATAAGCTGGAACATAGGAAGTTCCATATAAATATGAGAAGGAACTTATTCACCTGAGGGTGACAGAGCACTGGAACAGGCTGCCCTGGGAGGTTGTGGAGTTTCCTTCTCTGGAGATGTTTAAAACCCACCTGGATGTGTTCCAGTGTGACTTGATCTAGGTGATCCTGCTGTGGCAGGAGATTGGACTAGATGATCTTTCAAGGTCCCTTCCAATCCCTAATGGTTCTATGATTCTATGAGTCCACCTCATGAAGTTAAAACTTAATGGAGGTATTCTCTGGTAGCTTCCAGTGGCATGCTGGGCCCCCAGAATGACTCATTCAAACCAGCATTCAAGAGGAAGTCAATAGTTCTGCGGTGCAGGCGATGAGGACACTCGTAGCCTTACCTGACCCACGGCAAATGCCAAGTTTTAAAATCAATTTCCCCACGGTTCCCAATACTTGGGCAAAACCTTATAACAGCTGGGCAATCGTAAGACAACATGAACTTAGACACGTGGTTGTGCTGAGATCTTCCCCACTCACACCCCTCTCACACAGACTGCAAAGGACAAGTGTTCTAGGCGATAAAATCCCCCCTCTCCAGCACCATCAAGCGCAGAGACGGCGACGCTGGCCACTGCTTCGTAAAGGAAAAACAACAAGTTTATGGCTCCTCGTTTCCCATGGCAAACAGATTGCTTATTTTAATTTTGAAAACAAAGCGACGGAGCCGACGTGGGTCTGTAAATAAGAGCGCGCGTCGCGATTTTCGGCGAGCGCTTAAGTGCTTTACATCTGTTTCCTCCCAGTTGTATTTCTCAAACATGAATTTCCATTTTAAAAAGAGTCATAAAATCACTCCTGTTTCTCCGCGGATCTATTAGCAATAAAATAGCCTACAGAGGTTTGCGCAGCCATGGCAAATGTACAGTGATAATAGGCTGCCCTGCTGTTCCATGGCTTGTGCAAACTTTACATTCATCACTGCAGAACCATCTATCCGCAGGGTCGGAGCGCGGCAAACAACTGAACAGAAAAGACCAAAAGGAGGAGGATGGTACAGGAAGCTCTGTGTACACATCATTAATCAGACATGATGAATTCTCAAACTTGAATCTGTGTTTTCTCTGAGCCAACCAAGGGGGGAAAAGTGCTCATTGTGATCTGAGATGTAAAACTTTACGTAAAACTAATCTGCTGCAAACCAACACTGCACCGAAGGGCAGGGAGACAGAGAGAGGGAGGAAAGGTCTTTTCATAGAATCATAGAATCATGAGGGGTTGGAAGGGACCTCAACAGATCATCTAGTCCAACCACCCTGCCACAGCAGGATCATGGAATCATTAGGGATTGGAAGGGACCCCAACAGATCATCTAGTCCAATCCCACTGCCAGAGCAGGACCGTAGAATCATGAAAGATTGGAAGGGACCCCAACAGATCATCTAGTCCAATGCCCCTGCCACAGCAGGATCATTGAATCATGAGGGGTTGGAAGGGACCTCAACAGATCATCTAGTCCAGTCCCCCTGCCACAGCCGGACCACACAATTTCTGTCTCCGGGCACCTTCACATTCTCTGAACTCGTCGAACACCATAAAGGGAAGGAAAGGGTTTTCAAAACAATTAGTAAGGACACGTGCTGCTCATCCTTGACTGAAGCTGCACGTTCTCCTCTGCCTGGAAACACTCAGCAGTCCCTCATGAAGAACGCTTTTGAGCTAATGAGCTATCTGCATTGGCATTCCCCTCAGAACGGGCTCGGAATTTTTCATCCACACCGCGCCGTGCAAAATGGATGTGTTTTCCACAGAGGTAACTCGAACAGAAACCACCGCATCAACGGGAAGACAACCTCTGCAGAAACTTTCTCAACTCAGCGCCTTCCATTTGTTTTCGCCGGGGAAGGTCAAGCCTCCGCGCGAGAGGCGAATTTCCACGCGCAGACCTAGATGCTGATGAGATTTGTTTTCGCAGATAATCCGCGGCAGAGAAATTTTTCATAATGTCACCGCAAAACAAATTAAAATGTTCGTCTTCATGTGGCTGCTTCCATTGCATTAAAATAAATGTTGCGAGCTCATTTAATTAGTACAGTTAGGAATGTCTCTTCCCTGCTTCGCCGACTCTCCAAATCACAAGTTAATTTGTCAAAATCAGAGCATTGTTTTTCCTTCATTCTTCATTACGGGAAAGACAGCCCCATTTAAATAAATGTTTGTGCTACGGGGAGCGGAGCGGCGAGCAACCCCAAATGTTTTCCCAAGCCCGCGCTCCCGAAGGCTGGAGCGCGGGGAGCTGGGAGCGCACGCGCGAAGGGTGTTGCTGTTGGGTTGTTTGGCCAGCTGGAAAGGTACAACCCGAGCAGCCCGCTGTAACTGATGATGCGGCGCGCACCATCCCTCATGCCGGCAGCGACGCGCGCTTGGAAGCTGCTTTCATCTACGTTTTCAAAGACAAATGATGACAAAAGATGCGATCTCTATAAATTATCCTAATCAAATCATTCTCTTCAAGAACTCTTGGTTAATCAATTAGTCAGCGCTCGCAGGTTTTTATGAGCGTCCCTTCGGCGCCTCCCGTAGTGTTGTTCTCTTCCAGCGGCAAACACACGGAGCATCTTATGAAAGAAAGAGCACGAAACAACCGACCAAACCAAGACTCCAACAAATCTAAACGGCAGCAACTAGACAAAGACATTCTGCAGCCCTGTGGGGTCCATTGGCATAGAGCAAACCCGATGGAGGGAGTCCAGCGTAGGGCAACGGGATGATGAGGGAGGTGGAGCACCTCCATTATGAGGAGAGGCTGAAGGAGCTTGGTCTCTTGAGCTTGGAGGAGACTGAGTGGTGACCTCATTTGTTTCTATCAATATGTGAAGGGTGGGTGTCAGGAGGATGGAGCCAGACTCTTCTTTAGCTCTCTCTGAGAGCCTTCCAGTTTGCACAGGAAAACCTTTTCCACCTCAGCACTACCCTCCTTCTAACCAAGAGACCTCCAAACAGAGCAGCTGCAGGACCTCCGTGGCTTTTCTTATCAGGAGCTCTTTGGCTTTTGTCTTGCACCAGGGTTAGTTCCTGCCTGGTTTGGGGTGAGGCTGTCTGTTGTTTGTCTGCCTTGCCCTCGTTTCTTTGTGCCAGGTATCTGGAAAGGGACAAGTGAGGGCATGAAAGAGGGTTGTCCCCACCAGGTTCTCGGACACAGCAGTGTTTTAAGAAGTTTTCGAGTCATAGAATGGGTTAAGTTGAAAGGAACCTTAGAGACCACTTAGTTCCAACCTCTTTACCATGAGCAAGGAGACCTCTCACTAGACCAGGTTGCCCAGAGCCCCATTCAACCTGGCCTTGGACACCTTCAGGGAGGGGACTTCCACAATGTCCCTGGGCAACCTGTTCCAGAGCCTCAGCACCCTCATAGTGAGGAATTTCTTCCTAAGGTCTAACCTAAATCTGCCTCCTTTTAGCTTGAAATCATTCCCCTCTGTCTCCTCCCTAGAGTTCCTCAAAAGAAGTCTCTCTCCAGGTTTCCCATAATGGAAAGGGTTGGAAGATGTCAGAGGGCTTTCCCCGATGATCTGATGGCTATGAAATTTAGAGAATCTACACCAAATGTAAATCTTATTACATAATGAGGGAGAAACAATCCCAATTTCATTTTTAAGAGCTTCTTTCATTGATAAATCAAGTCATTAATAGGGAAATCTAATGGCAGTGATACTTCATGAGCTCAGTGAGAGCAGGCTCCGTGATGCTGACGGTTGGCCCTCCCACTTCCAGAGATTGGAACCCTGGTGAGCTGTGGAAAATCAGCACGCAGCTGTTAGGAAAATCCCTCCAAGATCACAAGAGTAACTGAAGAGAGGGCGATACTCCGAGAGGACTTACCCAAAGCGAGGCGGGACCCGGGCACGTCTTTCAAGTAGGGTTGGTGATGGTGTTGTCTGGTGTGACCTCTGCTTCACTTTCCTATTTGTAGCAGACACAGGCATCTCAGAATAGGAAGAGCAGCTGTCATGAGGCTGTTTTGGGTAGCCCAGGATTCCTCAGGCCACAGGTCACATCCCAAGGCTGGATTAGCTGTGCAGCAGGGTAGTTTTACCTTGTGTCTCAGAGGACAGACGAGGGCTCTGTCCTAGAATCACAGAATCAGTTAGGTTGGAAAAGACCTTTAAGACCATCAAATCCAAACATTAATCCATTCTACCAAGTAAATCCACTGCCCAGACATGTCCCTAAGGTCCATATCGACGCTTTCTAAGCACATCCAGGGTTGCAATTCAACCCCTTCTGCCCCCTTCTCCTACCCTGGGAAAGGAGGAGCCTCATAACAAAGAGCTTGATTGAAGATAGAATCATAGAATCATTAGAGGTTGGAAGGGACCTGGAAAGAAGAATCATAGAATCAGTAGGGATTGGAGGGGACCTTGAAAGAATCATAGAATCATTAGGGATTGGAAGGGACCTCCAAAGATAATGTCATAAAATCATTAGAGATTGGAAGGGACCTTGAAAGATAGAGTCATAGAATCATAGAATCATTAGGGATTGGAAGGGACCTCCAAAGATCATCCAGTCCAATCCCCCTGCCACAGCAGGACCACCTAGATCCAGTCACAGAGGAACATAAACTGCAGTAACAAACACATTTACTGGGCAGACAGTAAAAAGTACTGAAGAGTTTAAAATAAATTCTGAGTTATTGAAACCTAATTTATGACCAGGAAAAGAAACCCTCTCTTCCACTCTTAATGTTTTTATCTGGGCCATCAAATGTCACACCCTGCTGATTTTGGAGGTAAGGTCACTAGAAACAGCATCTCAGTGGTGCCAGCAATACAAATCAGCTGGAATCCTGCTAAAAATAAAAATGTCAGGAGTAAAATGGTGGGAAATAGGTATTTCATGGTATGAGAGACTGTCTCATATATCAAGGGTTCACCTGATTCCATCCTCATCGTAGATCACTCTGAACGTCAAGTCTACCTCCGTTTCGCAACTTAAATACAGATGATGCAGCGAGTGAAAACAAGAACCTCAGGGAAAAGTGCCCTTAAGTGGTGGTTTGGGTTTGAGTTCTCTTTTTGAAATGTCTTCTCATTTGCATCAAATGATGAAGCAGTAGATGTGCCTACAAAAGACAGGGCAGGGCACCAGCTGATGCTTCCTGAGGACGTATTTCTGTGCTAATGGAAGGTGAGAATATAAAATTGACCAGGACTAATGATATCAGCAAGAAGGGAAAAACAGAGGTGGCCCTTCACTCTTGGCTGACCCTTCATTTTGGTCACGAAGACAAGACCCAGCGTCAACTTAGCGCCGCAGGAAGCGGTAACAAATGCCGCTGGGGGGGCAGCAAGCAGCAGGCTTGTGAAAACGCCTCCTTTGAAGGTTCTGAGTAGAAGAACACATCTGTTAAATCATCTTTAGTACAAGAGGGGATTTCCTCAGGCCGTTTGTGGCTGTTAATAATTGGCTACCAGAAGACCAGTTGCTGATTTGGCTTGTATGGCCATGGAGAGCTATAACCAAGCACGCTGAACCTCACACCGCGCTGCGCGCGGCACTCAGAGACAAACAGGTAGCTACGAGCCCAAGTTGAAGAGCCACAGTGACCTGCACACCCAGATCAGACACAGTTAGGTCTGTGGGTAACAGCCTGTGAGTGTTGGAAGGGTTTGTGTGTAAGTACAATGAGGAAGAGGATGGGGTTGGACTGGCTCAGCGCTGTCGCATCACTTACCTCCAGTGAATCTGGCTCCACATCCATGGTTCTTCCAGATCTGGAAATCTCTCAGGGTCTCTGAACATGACTTTAGAGTTTAAGATGTTGGGAAGCAGAGGGAAGGTTTTACATACAGGAGCCTAGTGTACAAAGTGACCTCATTAATGTCCTATAAATATGTGAAGGGTGAGTGCCAGGAGGATGCTCAGTGGCATCTAGTGATAGGACAAGGGGCAGTGGGTGTGAGCTGGAACATAGGAGGTTCCACATCAACATGAGGAGGACCTTCTTCGCAGTGAGGGTGACAGAGCAGTAGAAGGGGCTGCCCAGGGGGGTTGTGGAGTCTCCTTCCTGTGCGACTTGGTCCAGGTGATTCTACTGTGGCAGGAGGATTGGACCAGATGACCTTTGGATGTCCCTTCCAATGCCTGATGTTCTGTGATCAGCAATCCATGGAAAACCTCCTCTCAACACCAAAGGATGTCGCACTGGGCGAACACAGCCCGTGGATTGCTCCTGCCCATCATCCATCACTAGAAACCCAAACCTTTCCCCTCTTCAACATTTGACAATTGGCCTAGTGAGGCAGCAGGAGAAACAGGAGCCGACTAGCAGTAAGACGATGACACAGTTGTCACATTGTGCCTGGCTTTCCCCTCTCTCATCACAGGCCCTTGTGAGAAGTGAAAAACACAGGGCAACCCCAAAGATGTTATTTGAAGGAGTGAGTGAATCTAGGTGGTGATGTGCCCTGTGCCAAAGCAAGAGAAGTCATTGTTTCCCAGCCTGACGCCGTGTTAATCACTCCTGGGATGAAAATACATCTCTCACATGTAAGTTCAAGACACTCATGGGCAACCAAGCAAAGGGCTGTTTCTCACTCTCCATCTGTTTCCAGTGAGGTTATGTTGTTGTTTTGCTGCACTGGGTGGTTGCATTATCTTAATAAATGATTAGTCATGAGATATTATTTCTTTTTAAAGCACATGACAGCAAAACAAGTTTTTAATAAAGTGTTTTGAAAAAGCAGCCGACTGAGAAGCCTGGGCGAGGGTTCAAACCGGTAACGAACTGAATGTGCCTCTAATTGTATTGAATTTACATGTAATAGGCTGTAGCAGCACTAGAAATTACTTCTGACTGAAACTGCATGTCTTAAGGCTGAGAATGTTCCCCTCAGACTTCCAGAGGCTGGATAAAATTGCTTCATCGTCATTTGGATTAAGTATCTGTCGCTTTAGATCTCAAAACGAAGGGCAGTGGGATAAGTCTTCCTGCAAATGGACATTCACAGAAGCACAGAATCAGAGAGTGTTAGGGATTGGAAGGGACCTCGAAAGATCATCCAGTCCAGTCCCCCTGCCACAGCAGGATCACCTAGACCAAGTCACACAGGAACCACACACCTAGACCAAGTCATCCAGGTGGGTTTTAAATGTCTACAGAGAAGAAGACTCTACCACTCACCCTGGACAGCCCCTTCCAGTGCTCTGCCACCCTCACTGGGAAGAAGTTCCTTCTCATATTGATGTGGATCCTCCTATGTTCCAGCTCACACCCATTGCCCTCACAGCTTCTGAAAACACCCCTAATGCAGCAGTGAAACACAGCAACCCAGAGGTGGGATCCTGAAGCTCTCGTTGCCCTCACCCAGGGAGAACCGCAGTCTGATGACCAGTCAGTCTGGCCCTTTGCACAGCCATGGAGACGTCTCCAAGAGGCTAAAGGGGTTGACAGAGCAATGCTAAAGGTGCTTCTGCAAGAGTGCTTGGATCTTGTGGAAACCACAGATGAATCCATCACAGACCAACCACATCTGGCAGGGGGTCCCTTCGCAGCTCATGAGTGGCAGTCAATTGTCCTGCTGTGTGTAGCCCCAAAATCAGTTGGCCAGTTCAGATCACAATGGATTCCTGTAACTCAGCACTGAACATCACCACTCAAGCGAAACAAATGCTCCAGTGTCCTTTGAACCCCTGAGTATTTTGACCTTCAGAACTTGTACCATGAATTTTTCAATTAACTAGCTCATAATTAAATCAACTGATTAAATAAAGAAGTTTGAGTTGATAAAGTACCTTTCTGCATTCGGATGGCACTGGAGATTTAATGAGATGTAGATTGTGCCCAAGAGCAGCTCAGAAACGGGCTCTATCCTCCTACACATGGGTCCCTCCTTGTCCCAGAGCCCCCTCTCTGCCCAGACACACTCCCCAAACAAGGCTCAGGGGCCCTGGAGACAAAGATTCAGGGGTTTGTCTCTGCCTCTGGCTCTACAGACACTGCCAGGATGAACTGCTGGTTTGTGCCTTCGTGTTGTTCTCCACAATGAAGTTCACAGAATCATTAGGGATTGGAAGGGACCTCAAAAGATCATCTAGTCCAACCCTCCTGTCAGAGCAGGAGCACCTAGACCAAGTTGCACAGGAAGACCAAGTTGACCAAGTTCAGATGCCACCTCTGCTTTACAGTGGCTCTGTGAGGAGCACAACTAACTCATCCTCAAGACTCAGCCTCACAGCACAAAGGTAGAATCAAGTAGCAGCTCTGGAGCAACCTCCAGAGTTCAGAGTCTTGGTTCACCACGGACCCCAGGTACCAAGAGACTACTTGAGAGAGTCTACCACGTGACTACTGCCAGCATCTCAAGCCCAGCCATCCTTGCCCATGTCTGAGAAAAGGGAGTTTTCCATTGCATATGGCCTTTACCTGGCTTTCCATCGTTAGTGTGTCCTTTCCCATCCCTGAAAGAGGAGGAACTTCTTCCCAGTGAGGGTGATAGAGCACTGGAACGGGCTGACCAGTGAGGTTGTGGAGCCTCCTTCTCTGGAGAAGCTTAAAACCCGCCTGGATAGGTTCCTGTGCACCTTGATCCAGGTGATGCTGCTTGTGATGGGGGGACTGGACTGGATGATGTTTTGAGGTCCCTTCCAACCCCCCATGTTCTGTGACTCTGTAAAGACAAGCACCAAGACAAAACACCACCACAAGAACCCTGTTTCCTGAAGCACAGACACAAACCACTCGGGAGCACTCTGAAAGCCCCTGAGGCCAGTTCCTCAGTGCAAACCTTTCTTCCTCTTGTAGGACTTGAATTGTCTGCTGCTGAGCAGGGTCTAAATTTAGCCTCTCTTCAGAATTGAAGCTACACCTGAGGAAAAACATCTTACAATGGTCTTTCTTTAACTTGACACAGCCCTCTTCAAGCTCTTCTGCAGAATCCTTTTGTGTTCTTCTAAGTAGGGCACTTCCTTGCCTTTGGAGGGTTGGCAGAGAGTGGGAGCTGCTCTTCTGAAAACACACAGGGGCTGCACAAGAAGGAAGAGAAGAGAAAACAACTCTCAAACGACCAAACGGCTTCGTGTTGCAGGTAGAGAGTTAGAAGGAAGAGGGGAAAGAAAGTTAAAAGAAGGAGGAAAGAAAAAATGCAACAAAGACAAAAAGGGACCAGTGTAGGTTGAGGACTGATGTGTTGGAGAGCAGTGGAGGAGAAAGGGACCTGGAAGTCCTGGTGGACAGCAGGATGGCCATGAGCCAGCAATGTGGCCAAGAAGGCCAACGGCATCCCGGGGTGGATCAGAAAGGAGGTGGTT
This sequence comes from Rhinopomastus cyanomelas, assembly GCA_013400115.1. Lineage (NCBI taxonomy): Eukaryota > Metazoa > Chordata > Aves > Bucerotiformes > Rhinopomastidae > Rhinopomastus > Rhinopomastus cyanomelas. The sequence continues at coordinate 168,436 of VXBP01000797.1, read as the reverse complement.
AGTAGATCCAGAGGGGTTCTCCTCCCACTTTGCTCCACTCTGGTGAGCCCACATCTGGAATATCTGTGTTTAATAACAGAGAGGAACCCAAACCATGAAGTAATTCATACCATGTAATGGCACTAAGTGGAGTGTTTTAAAAACATTTTCAAGATGTATTACTGGAATTTTTAGTTCCTGAACTGTGCACGCAGCACATTTGTTTGATTTAGTGCCTAAAATAAACTTTTACTACTTTTTATTCCTGCTAGTATTGAAATAATTAACACAGCAAAGGAAGTGTGCACGAGAGTCCCCTGCAGCCCGCTCGTAAGTGCACGCCCAGCTGTGTGGTCCAGCTTTGGCCCCAGCTTCACATCTGCAGCTCCACTGGGAGCCTTCTTCTGGTGATGGGAGTGAGAAGGAAGCTTTGGGTTGTGTTAAAGGCAGAGGCTGCAAATACAGTTTCCCACAGCTCCAACAGCTAGGTGCTGTGAGACTGAGATGTAGGTGGGTCTCAGAAAGGGATTTAAGCAGGTGATGGAGACAAGGTATGAACAAGGTTCCAGGATGTGTGATCCTCCTGTCCAACTGGATCTAGGTGGTCCTGCTGTGGTGGGGGGATTGGACTGGATGATCTTTTGAGGTCCCTTCCAAGCCCTAATGTTCTGTGATTCTATGACAAGTGAGAACTGCTCTTGGGAATCATAAAATCATAGAATCATTAGGGATTGGAAGGGATCTTGAAAGATCTTCTAGTCCAGTCTCCCAGCCACAGCAGGATCACCTAGATCAAGTTGCACAGGAACATGTCCAGGAGGGTCTTAAACATCTCCAGAGAAGGAGACTCCACAACCCCCCTGGGCAGCCCCTTCCAGGGCTCTGTCACCCTCACTGTGAAGAAGTTCCTTCTCACATTGATGTGGAACCTCCTGCGTTCCAGCTCACCCCCATAACTCCTAGGACTGCAATCACATGGCTGGCAAGAGCTTTAAACTAGAAGCAGAGGGGAGAGAGTCGTGAGATGCCCGATTCTAACACAAGAGAAGAAAAATCAGATCAATAAGACTATTGCAGTGGGTAATGGGACACGGAAGGGGAGAGGAATAGGCAGCCAGAGACTACGTGAATGATGCGGGAGAGGAATAAATGTTTGTGTGATAGATTTAATGAGATTTGCTATCTGAAACTGGATTAAAACAGAGAGAATCAAGAGAAATGCTGGGCATTAAAAGCAGATGCACGTGGGAAGGCAGATCTCTGGTGCAGAACAACAGAGAGGGACATTGCAAGAACAACAGAGACACGGGAACAGCGGCCTCACCTCAAACACAGGCACTGGAAGATACCCGAAGGCGGTGCAGAAGGTGGTGAGATGGCAATTCCCATCAGCTGATGAGCAGACAGAGAAGAAATAAGAGCTGATTGCTTCAGTAAGACCCTGAAACAGATAAATCCCAGATTCACTTTCGGGGAGTCTGAAAAAGAGGGTCTATGGGAATGGAAATAGGCACCACCGGTCGCTCTGATGGGTGGGTTTTTGTTGCGGCTGGAGGTCACCGGCACCATATTGTAAGAAACTACAGGAGGGCAGCACTAGAAGAGGTGACATTCACCACTCAGCAAGCAGTGCTCCCAAATGCAGGAGGACACACTGTCTTTGCATGAAAAGGACAGAGGTCCATCTGTCAGATCCATCTCTTTCAAACAGAGAGACGAGGACGCGATGCAGGACAGCGTCATGCGCCTTGCACACGTCCAGGGAGATGGTGTCAGCTTCTCTGCCCTCATCCACCAACACTGTAACCCTACCATAGAAGGCCACCAGGTTGGTTGGGCATGAGCCATCGTTAGTGAAGCTGTTTTGGCCGGCACCAGTCGCCTGCTTATTTTCCATGTGCCTCAGCAGTGTCTCCAGGAGGCTCAGCTCCATGATCTTCCCAGGCACAGAGGTGAGACTGAGTGGCTTGTGGTTCCCACAGTCACCTTTGTGTTCCCTTTCTAAAAATGGGGGTTATGGTTCCCCTTTTCCAGTCAGTGGGAAATATACCAGATGGCCACAGTTTCTCAAATGTGATGGCCAATGGTCTAGCAACTTCATCCACTGCTTCCCTCAGAACCTGTGGGTGTAATTCACCAGGTCCCATGGACCTGATTCTATGACTTGTGAACCTTCAGGTTCTTTATGAGGTCACAAACCTGATCTGCCCCTGCCAGTCCTAGCCCTCAACTTGCCTGACTTGGGTGGCACAGTTTGAGCTCTTGCCAATGAAGGCTGAGGCAAAGAAGTCGTTGAGCACCTCAGCCTCTGTAGGCTTCCTTCTTACATTGAAGTTGCCCAGGAGCTCCTTGCTCATCCCCACAGGCCTCCTGGCATTTTGGCCCAGCACTGCAGGGTGGCAGTGCTCCTGAGCACGGAGGAGGTGGTCTTTCTGTGAGTGTTAGTCAAGTAAACACATGAACAAACAACTACAGATGCTGCTGTCGGAGCATTTTTCACTGGCCCTGTCTTCCAGCTACCCCTGTGTAACTTAATTTTTACCAAGATCTGCCAAGCAAAAAGCACTTCTGAGATGCTTAATCCACTTCTAAGACAGACCAGAGCTGGTTTATGCTGGAAATATTTGTGCAGTCTGGGCCCAATCTAATTCCTGCTCCTGTCATCATGTGGTACCTGGTTTGGCTGGGAAGCATCTCAGCTGACTGATAAAACAGTTCATTTTCCATGGCTGTCCCACTGAGGGGCTGGGGTTGGTGAAGGCAGAGAGTGTCCCTGCACTTGGGCTCTGAGCAGCCCTGGGACCACGCTGGAAGGCAAAGGATGTGGGCAGCAGAGACCTGCACCATCCATCCAAAGAGAGAAAATCCTTTGAATCACAACCTCATGGAATCATTAGGGATCGGAAGGGACCTCGAAAGATCATCTAGTCCAACCCCCCTGACACAGCAGGATCACCTAGACCAAGTCACACAGGAACACATCCAGGTGGGTTTTAAACATCTCCAGAGAAGGAGACTCCACAACCCCCCTGGGCAGCCCCTTCCAGTGCTCTGTCACCCTCACTGGGAAGAAGTTCCTTCTCATATTGATGTGGAACCTCCTGTGTCCCAGCTCACACCCGCTGCCCCTTGTTCTATCACTAGATGACACTGAGCAGAGCCTGGCTCCATCCTCCTGACACCCACCCCTCACATATTTATAGACATTAATGAGGTCACCCCTCAGTCTCCTCTTCTCCAAGCTGAAGAGACCCAGCTCCCTCAGCCTCTTCCCATAAGGGAGGTGCTCCACCTCCCTCATCATCCTCACTGCTCTACGCTGGACTCCCTCCCAGCAGCTCATGGCAATACCTTGCTGTCCCTGTGACTATGTTCTCCAAGAGACTTCCATAGAGCTCTCTTGCTCTTTATCCACTAAATGCACTGTAGGGAGAAGAGGAAGGATGTTTACTGGAGCTTTAAGCTACAGAAACACATCGACACCCTCACGGCCACGACGCGACCGCTATGAGGGCAGCGAACGCTGCACAGCCAAGCTGCTGACCCGCTGCCAACAGGGCTGACGTTTACTCTGCCTCTACCAGCCAGCTTGGAGCCCAAAGCAAGTCTGCCCAAGCCCCACTTTGTTTTGCACCGTGCCTGCCTGATAGATGCTCTGTCGAGTCACACGTTTCTTGCAGTGACAGATGATTCCTCTTCCCCGACAGGGCCTCCCGCTGCGTCCGCTGTGCTCAATTAGGAGAAAATGTGTCTTGTACTCCACCCCACGGCGCAGCCACATCTCGCTCCGCGGCCTTGGCAAGGGCGCCAGTTAACTCTTTCTGCGGAGCTCCCGCAGGCGGCGCAGGAGCCCGGTGCCAGCAGCACCCCGGTCTGTTCCAGTTTCCCCAGCAGTGCCCCCCTAGGCACTGGGATGGGGATGATTATAGCCCACGTTGTCATTTGGGAGACTTCCTCCCCTGATTGAGTTCATCACTGCACAGCAGCTGCTTTTGACCATCACAACCACCTTTTCTCCAGGTCACCATGGTCTCCTGGTGACCACTACCTGCTGGTGGGCCAGCAAAAGGTGCTGCTATGCCCCTCCTGAACCAGTGCATCAAATCTCTGCCCTTCCAGATCTCAGGGACTCACCAGGGCTTGGAAGGGACCTCAACACTATGGCAACCAACAGAGATGCTCTTTCCAATAAACCACCAGGGCTTCTCTGACACATCTCCTACTGCCGTAGCAGCACTTGAGAGCCACCCAGGCACGACTTGGCAGCCAGGGAGGGCTGATGAGATGTGAACCCACATGGCAGCGCTTTTATGGGGCAATAAGGCTCCCCTCACCCTTTGCAGGGAAAACAAATAATTAAAGGTTATTTGTGGGGGGAAATACAGTCCAGGGAGAAGAATAAAGGGTACGAAACATAAAGAAGTTGAAGATTCTTTACAGAAAACCAGGATCTCTGTGGAAATGCTCATTCATGGCAGAACATTCAGGGTGAGGAGTTCCCTGGAGCAGGTGGCACTCTCTACTTTGCCTGCCTCCAGGCTGGTTTGGGAAAGTCTTCTAGAAAAATCTTTCCACAACTCCCCCGGGCAGCCCCTCCCAGTGCTCTGTCACCCTCACTCTGAAGAAGTTCCTTCTCATATTGATGTTGAACCTCCTCTGTTCCAGCTCACACCCACTGCCCCTTGTCCTATCACTAGATGACACTCAGCAGACCGAGGCTCCATCATCCTGACACCCACCCTTCACACATTTATAGACATTAATGAGGTCACCCCTCAGTGTCCTTTTCTCCAAGCTCAAGAGACCCAGCTCTCTCAGCCTCTCCTCATCAGGGAGACACTATCAGAGGGCTCTGGGACACTCCAGCTCCCTGGTTAGCAACAGGCCTGGTTAGACAGGAAAGCAGAGCTGACCTTTCATTTGCAGCCCCTCACCGCCGTGAGCGAGCACCAAGCCCACACTGCTCATGGGTTGAGTTGCTCGTGCAGCATCACTGGTCACTCTTACACTCTGCATCCCCACCTTGGATGCGGTGGGTTCGCTGCACCGACTGTGCTACCAGAGAACTGTCTCAATCACCAACTCCTTCGAGCCAGTTGTTATTGCTTTTTATTGCAGGTCTGTGCTGGATGTGAAGCAGAGCCTCAGCAATGAAGAGCTCCCCGGGAGAGACGACAATATCTCATTAGCAAAATTACTTCTTTCCAAGAGTGGTTTTTGTGTAAACATAAAGCCCTTCATTTACAACGAGAGCGTTCCAGCAGCTCTCTCTCCTTCCTATTTCATTGTAATTTGCCGAGAGCACGGATTCTTGTCTTGTCTTCACATGGGAAGGAGCAAGATCCTCCAGGAATTGGTTGATGAGGCACATGTTTCAGGGAATGAGAAGTACAGATGCAGATGTAATCCGGGTGTGGCTTGTGTTCAGTTGTTTTTCCTATCTATTAGCTTCTTGTTCTTATTTGGCTACCCCAACCCTATGGTAGCCAGGTCTTACTGGGTTGTAGTCTGACATGTGGCTCACAGCACAGAAAAGAGTGGAACGGAGAGGTGACAGAGTTAGGGGCTACCTAGAGGGGTTGTGGAGTCTTGTTGTCTGGAGATGTTTAGAACCTGTCTGGATGTGTTCTTGTGTGACTTGGTCTAGGCGATCCTGCTCTGGCAGGCCATGAAGTTCATGAAGGGAGTAGAACACCTCCCTGATGAGGAAAGGCTGAGGGAGCTGGGTCTCTGGGGCTTGGAGAGAAGGAGACTGAGGGGTGACCACATTAACTTCTATCAATATGTAAAGGGCAGGTGTCAGGAGGTTGGAGCCAGGCTCTGCCCAGTGTCATCTAGTGCTAGGACGAGGGGCAATGGGTGTGAGCTGGGTCAACATTGTGCTGACGCAGTGTGGTCATCTCGCCACGGGAGATAACTTCCTTTTGAGCTTCACAGTCTCGAGGACAGAAGCACACTGATAGCCAGCCTGTTTGCCACTCTGGGATACGCTCAAGAAAGCCATTCACATTCAAAACCTGCTCATAATGAAATGAGTTATGAGGTCAGAGAGAACACAGCAGCCCAACTGGTGCCAGAGCTGGGGGCTAACCCAGCATCCCCACATCCCAGTCCAGCTTGTCTTCTCCAGGCCCCCTAACCCACCCCTGGATGCAACAGCAGCGCGTTTGCATGGTGCCTCCACCCAAAAGAGCTTCACCTTCAGGACAAGGAGAGCAGCTGGTCGTGAGCAGGCGCTCTGCCGATGGCTTCGCTTGCGAGTCCTCGCGAGCGCGGCTCTGGACGGTGCACGGCAAGGCTGAACCCCAGCTGCTCCGACGGGACGCGTCAAGAGAGATGCGCAAAGGGAGAGGTGAGTGCTTGTCCTTGAGGGAGGACGTTCAGCACACCTAGAAACACAACCATTTCTTAAATTAATTAGTCCCCTTAAGGAATTGTGAGTGATGGATTAGAGACCTTAACTGGGGAAGCAGTCTGTGACACTGAGCGTGTTGGAGGAGGCACCGAGAAAGGACGTGAGTTTGCAGTCTCATGTGCTTAAGGAAAAGCATCAGCCTCAGAGGAACGTGTGCATTGGCTGGGGAAGGAGAACTCAGGGGGACCCCTCGGAGCTCCGAGCAAGAAGCGGTCACCTACCAGCCAGCCAGCTCTGAAAGCAGCTATGCAAGGAGAGGGAAAGCTTAACACCGCATCACCAGGGAAGACTGCAGCGTGCAACGCCATTTAAAACACCTATTCCTGACTCTGAGAAACACCTAGATGCTCTGGGTAGCAGACAACATGCAGATTCCTTATGTTAATGAAAAAGAACAGCAGGGCTTTGCTTCGGATGCGCTTCCTCACCGAATCAGCCTCGCTTCGCGTCTGAGCCATCTCCACCTTAGCACGCGACGTGTTCCACCGAGTAATGAGATTTCTTTGCGTTTCCACCGCATTAGATTTCTCCGCACATCAAATATTTAACAAGAATTAGCATCCAGCCATCCCCCCTCCTCCCCTCCACAACAACCACATTCACTTCCACCGCGACGCCGGCGCTCCGCTGTAGCTGCGGAAGCCTCGTGTGCTCTTCCAAGGGGTTTGCTGGGGCCCTCTGCAAACACACAGTAATTAAGAAAAAGAATGACCAGGAGAAAAAGACGCGGCAAACCGAAGGTGTGGAAAGCGACTTCTCATCAGTCTTTGTGTCAGCTACAGCATCTGAGGAACCATCTCATAGCAGGAGCGTATTCGTTCCGCGTGGCACAGATATCTGGGCTCGCTGTTACGGGTGGCATTTGCTGCGAGCGCTTCAAGCACCTCTTTAACAAAATGGCACTCCATAAAAATTGAGTGTGCTCCTGCTGTAATTAACAAGCCCTGGTAATTTCTGCGTTGACGATAGAAACTCCAACGGCTGTAAAACCCTCCAATTAATTCGTGCCGACGTTTCATACTTGAGGAACTCTCGTTACAAATGGCATCGCTTACTCACTTACCTGCAGTTCTTCCTACACAACCTAAAGAATATTAACGGGTTTGGGGTCTCTTTTGCTCTGTTAGAAGCTGAAGAGAGGAGCCTTCCACCCAGCAGGCCAGCTGCGATAACGTTCTCCTCATGCTCCAAAGAGGCGGCGAGCTGCGGGCAGGCTGTGCAGAGGGATGCTCCTCACGAGGAGCAAGCGAAGCCCTTCGGGATCTGGGTGATGTATCTGCAGCTAATCCACTCATCAGTTTACAAGCATCACAAGGGTTGATTGTCCTACATGGTGGCTGTGAATGGGACACACGGTGATGACACACGAGGAAACCAGTATCTACCAACCCAAGAGCCATTGTACAAAATCTCAAAGACAGGGATTTCTGATCCCTCTTTCCTCTTCCCAGGCATAATTTGCACTCTGGGTGCCTGTAGGACTTTGAGGACTGTAGAATCTTGCAGAGCACTGACATAAAGCCCCAGTTTTCCTCCAGAGATGTGACAGCTGTATCTGCAAGAAAGTGTCAGTGAAGACATGATGGTCCGTTCTAACCCTGACTGACGCTATGNAATGATTCTATGATTCAGCCAGGCCACCACATTCCCCTTGAGTCACTCACAAGCATTTGCAAACAAGTAGAACGAAAGACATTTGGTTGCTCCCTTTGCTTCACAGAATAACAGCAGAGCTACAGACACGGACCTTCAGAGGCCAAGGACTTGTCCCTGGCTTTTTTCTCTGCTTCCAGGTTTCAAACACGACCTTCCACCTGAGGCTTCTAGTGCATTTTTGCACTCTAAGGACAGAGCGCTGCACCCAGCCTCAAGCCCAAAATGCATTTCCAGTGTTTGCAGTACATTAGAAACCGTGTTTATGGAACACCCCTGGAACAGAATGAACCCCTTATTCATAATACATAAGCTTTACATTTTTAATAGCAGAATTAGACCTCCACAGATTTTATAGCCGCACTATTAGCCACCACGCGTTGGCTGCAAATTAATTCAAAATAACTCACGCGACTTTCTGCAGAAGCAGTTGGAGATGGACGGGCTTTGAAGTGTGCAGCCTGTTAAATTAAGTGATAATTGCAGCTAGCACTAATGAAAGCACGGAATGGCTTCTGTGCTCCTTTGCACCCAGCCCGGGTTCCTTCTGAGCCAGCAGAACGGATGAGCCGCTGCTCACCTTTCGCTAAAGCCCCGTCTGGAATGGCCCCGGGGGTCTCTGAATAAACACAGGAATATTTCTCAGTGCATTCTCCCCATTTTCTTGTATCGTGCCAAAAGGTTTGTTTAAAAGCACTGTGATATTTTATAGAGAATCATAGAATCATGAGGGGTTGGAAGGGACCTTGAAAGATCATCCAGTCCAATCCCCCAACCACAGCAGGATCACCCAGACCAAGTCGCCCAGGAACACCTCCAGGTGGGTCTTAAACATCTCCAGAGAAGGAGACTCCACAACCTCCCTGGGCAGCCCCTTCCAGTGCTCTGTCACCCTCACTGGGAAGAAGGTCCTTCTCATACGTGCACCAGCGTGGAGCCAGTGAGTCTACAACACCTTCTCGCTAAATACCCATCACAGAAACACTCTGGTTAGAAAAGACCCCCAGGATCATCAAGTCCAACCATCTACCCTGCCTTCCAAGTTCACCCTGAAACCATATCCCTCAACACCCACGCTGGGTTAGAACTTTCCATCCTCAGTAGGATCACATCCCACTGCGCAGGAGATGGGAGAAGTGCAAACACACATCACCAGAGACCTCTGCAGGTGTCAGTGACTCAGTGCTCCAAGAGGACCAAAGCTTCCCTTCAGGACAGAACTTAAACACCCATGAGAGCTCTCCTGACATCTCCTAATGTCTGCCAATGACTAACACAACTCATCTCACCCCTCCCTACCACATTCTAAAGCTTCATGGGGCAATGCAACACCAAACTCAACAAAGCTCTTTGTGTCAGTGTCTGCAGCGATGCTCTCAAAACCCAACAACACCCAGGTGAGGAACAAACTGGAGCTGTTGGCTTTGTCCACCCACTGCAGGATCAGGCTTCTTTTTCCACCTCACATACTTATGTGGCAGATTCAAACAGACCAACACATGCTAAGAAGGGCAACTATTTCCAGGCAGCTTCCACCCACAGAGGAGACAAGGCTCCCTACTTTCAAGGACTGACAGGTCTTCAGATGCTAAGCCTGTCAGAAGCCTTCCCTGACACTGTTGTCTGCATCACAATCTGTTTCCAAGTAGCACCGGGTCTGAGGAGCAGTAATAGAATTAATTATACTTCATTTTGCTGTCTTTAACAGTATTGACCAAATTTAAGAACAAATGAGAAGCGCTTATCAAGCTTGAAGAAAATAATCCATCAGTGGCACCATTTAAATTCTCTGCAGTTCTCTTATTAATCAAAGTAACACTTACTATCCTATCTCCACTTCCCATTAACAGTCATTAAGCACTGTTGCTGATTGAAGCAATTTCTTTAGGGATCTCAACCTCATTTTTAAGAGAACCTTCTACAGTGGAAAACAATATCATACAGGAGCAGCGACTTCAGGAGAGGAAGGTTCTTCAATCATGTTTTGACCTTGACATTTCTCTGCAGCAGAAGTTCACTAAGTGCACAACCAACAGGCTCCAAACTTCTGCTGCCTTTCTACTTACCAGGGAGAAACCCACCGCTTCAGAAGGTGGCTACAGCCAGCAGGTGAAGGGTCTCCAACAGCCGTGCCAGCTTGCATCGATGGTAGCTGTTGAGCCTTCTTGTGCAGCCCTGTTTGGAAACTCATAAACAAGAAGTGAAATCATGAGACTTCATTCCACCACCTTCCCGTCAACCCTTGGAGGAATCTGGGTGGCGATGTCACAGACTGATGGCTTTGGTTGGAGTGAAGCAGCCCTGCTCAGAGGAGACTCCACAACCCCCCTGGGCAGCCTGTTCCAATGCTCTGTCACCCTCACTGCGAAGAAGTTCCTTCTCGTATCAATGTGGAACCTCCTATGTTCCAGCTCACACCCACTGCCCCTTGTCCTATCACCGGATGACCTTGAGAAGAGTCTGGATTCATCCTCCTGACACCCACCCTTCAAATATTTATAGACAATCCCTAATGTTCTGTGATTCTCTGAGACATTTAAAACCCACCTGGACATGTTCCCATGTGACTTGGTCTAGCTGATCCTGCTGTGGCAGGGAGGTTGGACTAGATGATCTTTCGAGGTCTCTTCCAATTCCTAATGATTCTGTAGATGATCTTTCAAGGTCCCTTCCAATCCCTAACGCTCTGTGACTCCGTCATATTCGAGCAGCAGTAAAACTCCCAGCCTGTAACGTGTCCTAGCGATGTTTTCGTGCGAGGCGGGTGTTCACCACATCACCATTCGGCTCAGCAAAGGATGCATTTCAGAGCCCGACTGCACCTCAGTCCTTGCACATCTCTCTCGGAGCAGGACTTCTATTGACTGGTCATTTTTATCAGGCACCCACCTCCCTCAAGGCCTTTAAGCACCGATTCTCCTGGCGGGCGCACGGCTGCGTTCACATCACAACTAATGTCAGCATTACTCCACCCAGACCTACAACACTCGAGGGTTCATGAGCTCGATCATAAATGTACGGACTGCCAACAGCTCCCAAAGTTTGCCACCCATCACGTTGAGTGACTGAGCTGGCTTTAGCCGTTCAGGGAGGAAAAATCCATCAGCAGCACTAAATATAGAGCCATCATTTCTGCTTAAGAAGCACTTGACCTGCAAATTAGTGGGTGCTGGGGAATGTTTTAGGGCAGTATTGCTGGATCTCTACATAATCTGGTTCTGTCAGTGCATCAGGGGTCAAAAAGCAGGTTCTGGTCTTGATGGGCCCCCTCGTATGTTCCAGCTCACACCCCTTCCAGGAGCGTTATTGATTGACACAGTAAAATAATTTCAAGCAAAGTAAACATAAGAGAAAAACAACTATAGAATGCTCATTCTGAGCATAAAACCTTAACTTCTCTTTCCCCTCCATGTGGTTGTGAAGTCCTATAAACCAGACAGAACACAAGGTCACTAACTGCAGCTTGGCTACTGGAATAATTGGTGCCACAGCATCCATAGCTTCCTGTCACCCTTCTAGGGCACTTGGGCTGCAGCAACTGTTATAGAATCATGGAATAATAGAAGCATAGAGTCATAGAATCATGGGATTATGGAATCATAGAATCATACATCCATAGAGTCATAGATCCATAGAGTCACAGAATCGTAGAATCATAGATCCATAGAGTCATGGAATCATAGAGTCATCATAGAATCATAGAGTCATGGAATCATAGAGTCATAGATCCATAGAGTCATGGAATCATAGAGTCATAGATCCATAGAATCATGGAATCATAGAATCATTAGGGACTGGAAGGGACCCCAAAAGACCATCCCCATTGCACCACGCGGCTGTTCGTCAAACGAGCTGTTGGGAACCCCCTGTTCCCAGTGAAGCCAGAGAAGGCTGTTTGTTTAGCCGCGCTGATGTTCTACAAGGAGTAAGCACATTCAGTACCATAGTCCCCTTCCATTTTTGTCTTGTTAAAGTGGACAGATATATGACAGGGCAAGGGGAAAAAGGCAATTCTTATTCTTAAGCCTTTAATTTTTAATGTGAACGGTGCCTTACGATAAGCGCTTCCAGCACATCTCCCCTAATAGAAAATAAAGCATCCCTGACAGTCCTAAAAGTCCCACCATGCTGAAGGTCGGTTGCCTTACAACTTTACAAATAGCCCACTGATACAACACGAGAGCCGGGCAAGTGAATGTAATGAAAAGACACTAAAAGCAAGAGTAGAAACCCATGGATTTTGTTTACGCGGGAAGGGAGCAGGAACCGTATTGCCTCTGCAGGCTTTTCACTCGGCACAGTCCGGGCAGAATTATTGCCGTGACCTTTTGGAAATGTAAAAACACGAAGCGATAGCCTTCCGGCGGCGCGGCGGCGGGAGCGGAGCTGGCCACGCTGCGATGCCGCGCGTTTCTGCATCACAGGGCAGCTGGAACCTAATTATTGTCAATCACACGGAGGCCAGTTGAGGCGGTGGCCAGCACCTTGCAGGTGGGAGGAGGCGAGCACGCGCCTACAGGATGTCTTTGTGCACCCAAGCAGACACCCTTAGCTCTCCCGGTGCCCGTGTGGTGGTAACTCAAAGCTCAGTTGCAGGTGGTGTCGCTCATTTATGTTAACAAACACTTGCAAATGATGTCCAGGGGGCTGTCAGGCTGCCACCCTCCTTGGGACCTTGCAGCCAGAGATGGAGCTGGGTCATTGAGGTCATCACAACCCTTACTGGGGCTTCAGCCACCAGGTATTAAAAAACAGCGGTTGGCCAGTCCAGCCCGAGGACAGAACCTCATTTTGACATTTCTCTCCCAAAGCATCAGTCCTAACTGCTCATCCTCAGAGGCCATGAACTGGGGTGGGGCTGTCCCACAAACCTCCTGCTGCTGCTGCAGGTGTTCACAGCTGGAGTTATCGTGAGAATCTGGAGATGTCCACCAGGAGCCAGAGCAAATGTTTTGTAGAATGAATCTCCCCACCTATTGGCAAAATATTAACACATGCAAGTGCTCAGTGTAGGTCAGTGGCCTGAGGATGAAAGCCCAGCATCATGCAGATGAACTTCAGGGAGACCCTGTTGATCTCAGGAGACTGCTGGCGGCTGGTGGCAGCTCTTCTGAATGCTAAGCTGCTGCTCACAGGGCTGAGCCTGGCAAAGCAACAGGCTCTCCTTAAAGCACCTTTCTGCAGACCCTGAACCTCTCCACAAACCAGCTCCTCTTGTTACACACCAGGAGGTCCCCAGTGGATGTCTCCCCAACATAACACCCAATATAACCAGAGCAGCATCCCATTTTAAAACGATAACGCAGAATGCCCACGGTCTCTTGTGCGGAGTCAACCAGTAAAGACACTAGAGATTAAAAACCAGGATAGAAAATGAAGCCTTACTTTGAGTCACTTGTCCAGAACTGCTCACTCACCTTGGAAACTTTGCACGCAAGAGGCAGATCAAAATTCAGGCTGGATCTCCAAGGTGCCAACCAGCCTGGCAATCAAAGCGCTGGAGCCATCGGTGGGTCGCTCCAGTGTCTTCCAGTTCAACTACTGCCTGTCCATCAGCCACCAACCCAGTTCCACGCAGTGCCCACCAGTTCCAGCAGAGTCCCCAGCTGCCTCTCCTGTTGGTCAAGAACGAATCCCAGTAGTTTGCCTAGTTGCTTCGATCCCTTGCCAGTGCCTGATCTAGAGGTTTCAAAGCGTTTAGGTGCTATGGTGTGGCCACATCAGAGGAGGTTCAAGGCTACTCCTCAGGCATCTCAGACACAGAGATCAAAGAATCACAGAGTCACTCTGGTTGGAAAAGACCCCTGGGATCACTGAGTCCAACCATCCACCCTACCCTACAAGTTCACCCCTAAAACACATCCCTCAGCACCTCATCCAAACCATCTCTAAACACAGCCAGGGATGGCAACTCAACCACCTCCCTGGGAAGCCCATTCCAGCGCCTGACCACCCCTTCTGTGCAAAAATTCTTGCTAATATCTAAACCTACCCTGTTGTAACTTGAACACATTCCCTCTTGTTCTATCACTAACTCCTGCTGGTCACACCATTTCTAATACAGGCCAGGATGCCATTGGCCTTCTTGGCCACCTGGGCACCCTGCTGGTTCATATTCATCTTCCTGTCAGTTAGAACCCCCAGGTCCCTCTCTGCCACACCTCTCCAAGCCTCCAAGCATTGCAGGGGGTTATTGTGGCCCAAGTGCAGGACCTGGCCCTTGGCCTTCTTGAAGCTCCTGCCAATTAACACTGGCCCATTGCTCCAGTCTATCCAAGTCTCTCTGAAGAGCCTCCCTACCCTCTGGCAGATGAACCCTCCCACCTAACTTGGTGTTACCTGCAAACTTGCTAACGACACACTCTACGTCCTTATGAAGACCATCAATAAACACATGGAACAGAGATGGTCCCAACACCGAGCCCTGAGCCACAGCACTTGTGACAGACCACCAGCTGGATTTAACTCCATCAGCCACCGGTGCCTTATCCAGCAGACTGCGCGCTCGCCCAAGCCGTGAGCATCCAGCAACCCTTAAAACAACCCCAAACCAAAAGGACTTCATCCTGCCCCGAGCACGGTGTGTCTCCAAGACTAATACAGGATGAACAAATAAATTCCCCTTCTGGCAAGAGAATCTGTAGATAACTGTGGTTGGTTGAAGACATGATTTTTACATTAAGGTGGGAATCCTCACGACTGTTTAACATCATTAAGGGAATATTATATTGACTGCAAGTAACTGGTTTCCATGAGGTTGTACCAATCTGTTCCGGCACGACCGTGCACTATTGTTCCCCTAGAGTGCTCCCTGCAGCGCCGAGAAGGTGTCAGAAGTAATGACTGTCTACCTAGATCTGCAATAAAACGTAGAGCATGGATATTATAGTTGTAAGTATCAAAGATTTATTTCATGACTGCAGGTAATGATGAATCTTTTAGCACAACTAATGTCTGGAGGAAACCTCTCTTCTTCTCAGAGCTGTCACATGGAGACTATTTATAGGGCCCTTAGTGCTGTGGGGCTTTAGCATAAAGAGGCAATGTGTCTGAGGTGCCACCGGATGGAAATGTTAGCAAGGGCTCCCTCTCATTGAAGATCTTTTAGTAGATGGCATTAGCTTCCCTCTTTGTGTGCTTACGTCCCCCCAAAGACAGGGGACAGATGTTTAACATCAGACCATTAATCCCTGAGCCCGGGTCCCTGTGACAGCACAAACCCAACAGAACGAGCCCTTTGCCTTTGCTCAGTGTAAATGCCGCAATTTACTGCTGATTTACAGAGCAGGGTCAGGCCATTAGAAACTTGGCAGTCTTCTGTGCAGCTGGAAAACAATATGCACGATAAGCTAAAACTCAATACCTCCTCGCACTAATTAAGTGGGTTCCCACCAGGACGAAGCCACAAATTACAAGCAGGGCTGTTCTGCATCCCTCTGCATTTTTCCCCGCAGATGTGACCACGCTCCGCCCGGGCGCGCGCTCCGGGGTTTAGCTCGCATTTGCAGGACGATGAGCTGCGCGCTGATCGGCGCTGCTTCGCTCGTCTATCCCCCCCAGCTCCCCATCCCCACAGGTTTAAACTGGTTGGTTTGTCCCCCGCCGCTGGCCGGGCAGACAGGTGGATGACGAGGAGCACTCCCAAACCCCCTCGCCCCGTTTCCTCACGCAGATGGGCGCTGAGGCAGCAGATGCATCCTTTAAGCTAGAAGCCCGCGAATGTCGTCGTTCGAGAAAACAAGACAATGGCAGTGCAGCAGCATCCTTCATTTCACACCCAGGATAATTAACCTCATCGCAGGACAGTGCCATGAATCTCTGTCACAGGCTGTCATCTGGCGACACTGGGAGCAGAAGTAAATATTTAAGCAAACTTGTTCGGAGGCAGAGGAGTCACCGAGTGACAAGACCTCGTACAGAGAGTGTTTTGGAGAAAAATTCCTTAAATATTATTGTTTCGATATTTTAAATACTTAAAGACACCAAAAAACAACCAAAACAGGAAAAACCCGCTTCCTCCTTTTGGCTCCCTACCCAAAATAATTGGGGTCCACGCGTCGGGAACTTAAACCCCCCCAACTCTTCAAGCCAACTACTGCTCTTTAGATACTCACAAGCCCCTGAAAATCTAAACAGAGCGTGTGTGTGTTCAGGTGGGACTCTGGAGCTCTCCCAGCAACATTGTGCTGAATAGTGACTAACATCCAGCTCCAGAGCAGGGTTTGCTCCCAGACTGACTGGCTGAGAAGCGACAGCGAGATTCTGAACAGCTGGAGGTTTAAATAAAAAACAAAACCAGCTACAGGCTTTAACTCAGCTCCAAACGGCATGAATAATAACCATAAAAAAAGATACCTGGTAACTATAAATTTCATCAACCAACGTAAAAGAACATTCTAAATCTATTAATATTTCCAGAGACATTATCTCTCTGCCACCCCACTGCTTTGTGACTTGTTGTATCAGCGATATTATTTGCCTTAAAGCGCGAGCTAAGTGCTTTTCTTCCCCTGTGAGGGGACTCGTCCACAACCTTCACAAGCTACAGCCCACTGCTCCCCTGCAGGAGGACCGGGGCATCATTAACAATGGCAGACACTTCAGGCACAAGTTGAGGCTCCGGCGTCTCCAAACCTCTGTCTCCCATCAAAATTCATATCCTGTCAGTATTCTGGGAGCAGAAAGGCTGCTCATTACAGCATCATTCCCCTCTTGCAAGAAACACTGATTGCTGCACTGGTGGCTTTGGAAGGCAAAGATGTAATTTAGCAAAATAATGTACCATGCTGATTAATTTAATGTAGCCCATGACTAATTATGGTAATTCATTACATCTACAATTAGGCTAAGTAATTTATTGCACTGCAGTCTCATAAAGCAGAGGATTTATATCGAGTTTTGAATGTCACCCAAAGGACATTTCTGTACCTTGTCTTTACTGAGGCGGAATAAGGCTGCCAGCTGAGATGAGCCCGAAAAAAACAACCCAGAGGGGCGGGAAGCCCCCCCCCCCCGCCCCAGACACCCTTCCTCTGCCGTTTTGGATGTCTGCATTGTGGGCAGCCTGCAGGCACCAGGAGGGCTGCTCCGGCTGCAGCTGCCGCCTCCTCCAACGGCACCTTTGTGCAGATTTGTTGGCGTCGCCTTCCCGTTTCCTTTAAACCGCGTCGCGGTTTTATTCGCCCTGAACCCTGGGCACCTGAGACGCCGAACGGAAGCGCCGCTGGGCTCTCCCTGAAGATGACTTGGAGATGACCAAGAGAAAAAAGGAGGGGGGGGGGAAAAAAAAACCACCCACCAGAACAACACCCTCCACCCCCACCCCCACTATTTATTGTCTGTGGGTTCCTCTGCCACTTCTGCCGCGCACGTTGCGGTCTGTCTCAACAAAGGCTTCTGCTCGCCTCGCCGAGAGGGAACGGGGGGGCAACTCCCCATCACTCCGGCGGAGCCGCGGCGCGCACACGGCGTTATTGTGAAATACAGCCGCGCCCGTAGCCCGCAGCAGGGTCTGCTCCCGCGCCGCTGCACTTCGGAGACCAATTTGTTTAGCTGATCACTGTCTCTTTGACGTGGCTGCAAATGTTACCTTTCTTTTTCAATCAAAAACACAGCAGGGTGTGCCATCTGTTTGGCACAGCCTTCCGCGGTGCCTTTTCGCGCGGATCGTTTTACACGGCGATTTGCACGGGTCCTTTGTACCCGGGTTTGGGTCAGCGCGGCCGCTTTCTCCCGTTAAAACAACGCGCCGCGCTGCCGAGCTCCTTCGGCGTCTGCACGAGAGGACAAAACACCGGGTTTCACAGGAAAACAGGCTTTAACAGGGGAAAAAAAACAGAATTTAAAGGGTTTTGTAGAAATATTCTCAGAGCCAAGGGCTGCCTGTCGCTGCATCGATTATTTAAAACAGCCCCGTTCAGCAGAGCTGGCGAACGCCTCTCGCACCGGCGGGTTTCCGCATCGCTCCCTGCCTCCCATTCTACCTGGCAGGCACAGCTAATCAGAAGATTAATTTAACCGTTTGAGAGACCTTTTTAAGGCAGGTTAACAGAAAAAATAGCCGCGGTATTAAATTGTCATTAGATCACCCAAGCTAGCGGGAAAGCGGTTAACTGTTTTTTCCCCAGCTCGGAGCAGCGAAACCCCCCAGAGCAGGAGCAGATGATCGGCACCACGAGCCGAAAGCCACGGGGATGCTCACGGAGTCGCGAACGCGTCGCGGCATACAAATGACTGATCGTCATTCCCCTCCCGCCGGAGCTGATTAGGATTCAGCATCGCTCTGCTCTTCTGATGTTAATGCTCCAGTTATATAAGAAATGGGAGAAGGGGCTGCGCATGGGAGGGAGCTGATGCCACGCTGACGGCCAACACGGTGCCCATAATTCAGAAAGCAGAACTTCATATTTGTGAGGAAATGACCCCCCCACCACCATTTCCTATCTTCTTCTCCCAGCCCTAACGCATCCTGCAGCCCCGCGAACACGCGGGGTGTAGCTGCGTGCCTACCCCGCAGCGACAGCCACTGCGATAGCAGCTCTCATGACCCTTTTTTTTTGCCTTTCATTAAATAATACATTAACTACCAGACTGTGAAAGCTTCCGCGGAAGGAAAGATCCCGCTTCACGCCAGTAAACAACTGTAGGAGTTCCCACCGTCTAGGAGCAACTCGGGCATGAGGCTGCGTCCTTTTGTCTGGAAGGCAGCGCGCAGGGAATGAAAACAAAACCCCCCGAGACACAAAAACGCTATTTATACCTTTTTATCAAGCAAAGGGAAAGTTGGTTAACGTTTGAAAAGGGAGCCGTAATGTGTATTTATCGACGATTTTATTGTAATAATTAGATGTTTACACAGCCTGGACATTGTGGCTAAATCACTTCCAGCGTGTTTATTTGCAAAAGGCTGCTTTCAGGGCAGTGCAGCCGGCTCATTAAGAAGACAGACTGCATTAAGACCCAAAGACATCGCGGCTGCCCTGGGTTTGGCTTTGAGACGGTTGGATTTTTAAACAAAAATAAAAATTTAAAGGCAATTTTAAAAAAGCAAAAAATAAAAATGAAGAGCCCAAGCAGCAGCATCCAAACACCCAGCGGCCCAGAATGATGAAGTGAAATAAAGGAGATTTTCTCCTGTGAAGGAAAATTCACCTCTTTTGTTCAAAATTGCCTGGTATTGTATGTTTTAAACTAGATTTGGATGGGCAGTTCCAAGAGCCAATTTGTGGCTGCTAATAGTCACCACTTCTACACTTATATTTAGATGATTTCTTTGTGTTTGAGATAGATCTGATTTTCACTTTCTATTTTATTTCGAGAGCGCTCGTGTGTTCACCTTCAGGAAGGATTCGGTTCCCACATTTCTGTGACTTGCAGGTGCCTTCTTTTATTTCAGCCCAAACAGGATCACATTTTACTACAAGTCCAGAGCAACCAGGAATCGAATCGACGTTCGATTTTTATAAGGAAATAAAGAAGCGGAACTTTCCCGCTCGGCCCGGATGAATCTGAACTCTCTGTGCAGCCCTGTCTGGGGGCATTTCCCTCTAGTCAATCACAAGCCATTTGTATGATCTGAAGAGAATTTCACACCTGCCAAGAGACGCTGAGCACCAATTACACATTTTTCTGGCTTTACAACGGCGAGAGAAGAGGCGGCAGCTGCAACCGAGAGAGCCTGCAGCAGCGCAGCCTCGACGAGGAAGCCCTTCGGCATCAAGGTTGCGGCCAAGCGCACGCTGCGCTGCATCCACTGCTTGAAAATTCAAAAGCTCTTCAAACATGAAGGCAGTCAACAAGCTGTAACGTTGCTCTTGTCCCAGGATGATTCCTTTAGAATTAAGAAATCAATACGCAGCAGTTATTGCTGGAAGACCGTGCGTCCAGAGGAGCACGGAGAAGCAACCGAGTGCTCAAAGCTGGCTCTGCCTCGCCTGCCGTTCAGCCGGGAAGATGCTCTTTCTCCCCCAGGAGCAGACTTGCCAAAGGCCACCCAGCACCCTCCCTGTAAACGCTGCCTGCTCCCCGCCCTCACAAATGAAAACAAAGCTGATACAAGAAATGGATAAAGAGACGTCGAGTTCTGTCCCCTCGAAGCTGCACGAGTCGACCCGGGAACGGAAGAAATCCTGCCGACTGAGTTTTACAAGTCAATCTCCGCGATATATCCGGCCTCATAATTACTGTCAGCTCTGACAGGGGAGGCGATAATTTCTCTCCTGACACACGAGCTTCAATAAAATCAGGAGGACACATTCCTACGCGGGGAATTAAAAGGGGCTTCTCACAGAGATAAAGGCTACTGCCAGGATTAAATGTATGTCAGACATTCAATTAAAGAGTGGGATGAAAGAAAGGGAGAGGACTGTCCTTACAGGTGGAGCTGATCCTAAGGCTGTAACAGGGATGAGAACGTTTCTCTTTGACTTGAGTTCACTGGGGGAAAAGCCCTGAGAAGAGGGGAAACAACAGCCAAATGTGAATGCTGCTTTTAGCTTTCCCTCTCTCCCATAAGACATCTAGACAACAGAACGACGACGTAAATTTAGCTACTTGGGGTCAATAAACGGCTAAAATTGGAAATGGTAGTTATTTTGTTAATTAGAGTAATTAATTAGACTCAATGTGATGCTGCACGTACCCGCCGCTGGTTTAATATCTGCTACAGACTAACGTGCTCTAAGGGAAAGCAAGGTGTGTGACACGTGAAAGAATGGAGGAGAAGGGGGGTGACCTCATTAATGTCTATAAATATGTGAGGGGTGGGTGTCAGGAGGGGGCAGCCAGGCTCTGCTCGGTGTCATCTAGAGATAGGACAAGGGACAGTGGGTATGAGCTGGAACAGAGGAGGTTCCACATCAATATGAGAGGGAACTTCTTCATGGTGAGGGTGACAGAGCAGTGGAACAGGCTGCCCAGGAGGGTTGTGGAGTCTCCTTCAATGGAGAGGTTTACAACCTACCTGGATGCGTTCCTGTGTGACTTGGTCTAGGTGATCCTGCTGTGGACTGGACGATCTTTCAAGGTCCCTTCCAATCCCCAACATGCTGTGGTCCTTATTCTACCATTTCAGGGCAGTGTCAGCTCAGCACTGACTCACAGAATTGCAGGAACCTGGGCTGGGACAGATCTGAGGAGGTGATTCAGCACATGCCCCGACCCCAAGGCAGGAATCTGCACAGTCCAGTCATTCCCAGCAGGTGAGTTCTTCCCCTGCAGGTTTCTCCAAATCCTCCATGTGCAAGCAACCCCAACGTTCCTCCACCCTCACTACAGGAAAGCATCAACTTCTGCCTCATCTGCCTCTACCTGGGAGCAGTGTCAGCCTATTTCTTGGTGTCATCCAACAATTATAACGTGACCCCATTTAGCAAACCAGGGGTGTGAGCCTCACTGAGAACAGCAGCTCGCTCAGGCAGTCCCAACGTAGGATGGAGCAAAGGACAAAAATGACCTGTTTGGAGCCTCTTCCAAAGCTCTGCCTTGTGTCACCCACTCTTTGTTTGCAAGACGTGGAATGACACCCCGGGCAGACAGCAGCAGACGCTGTGCAGGCTCCTGGCTAGGCAAGAGCCGTCTTTTCTGCGACTTTCAGAATGTGCAACTCCATTAAGTCCTCAGAATTGGACTTAATTATGAGAGCAATAAATTTGGCCCAGAGAAAATAGAATATACCAGGAGACATGGGGCCTGTCAGTGGCCCACACACAGATGCTATAATTCTGCGTCAGCGTACCCGTATAACGAGATATAGCCTCATTATTGTACACTTACTCCTTGGCTGAAAGGACAGAGGCACATTCTGAGCATCCATCTACTATTGACAGCTGTCTATAAGAAAGGCTGCAGAAGACATCAATAATATCTGCCTCTATACCATCTACATTCAGCACAGAAAGAGCTGGGGGGCAACGAAACAGACAGGGTCAAACACAACTTGTCACTACACCGGGCTAAAGCTGGAGTACCTGCAGTGTTTGCAAAAGAGTAAGTCCCCGTTAACACCAACAAAACCAACCAGAGCTCAGCCCAGAGTCTACAGACCATCAGCCAGTGAGCTGGGAGTTTGAATTTAGTACCACATCAAATGCTTCCACCTGCTTACAAGAGCTGTCTTAGGCCAAGGAGAGCTCTGGGCAGCTGGAGATCAGAACCAACAAAGCCATCCCCTTCGTGTTCAGAGCTGGGCACAGAACGGTTGTGAACATCAAGAAACACTTGGGCATGGATGAACTGGTATCTTGTGCCCAGGTGGCTAACTCATGGCCAGGGTACCCGTTCAGTTACAAAAACTAACTTTCCACAGTACTAACAACTTCCTTTTCAATCCTGTATTTCACACAATCACAAAGCATTAGGGACTGGAAGGGACCTGAAAAGATCATCCAGTCCAATCCCCCTGCCACATCATGACCACCTAGACCAAGTTGCACAGGAACATCTCCAGGTGGGGTTTAAACATCTCCAGAGAAGGAGACTCCACAACCACCCTGGGCAGCCTGTTCCAGTGCTCTGACCCCCTCACTGGGAAGAAGGTCCTTCTCACCCCCCTGCCAGGGCAGGACCACCTAGACCAAGTCACACAGGAGCACATCCAGGCGGGTTTTAAATGGCAAGTGATGCCACAGTGAAACCCACTCGTTCCCCTACACGCGTGTGCATGCACACCTGGCTGGACAGGGTGGCAGTCGGTGGCAGTCCTCTCTGAAGAGAGCAGCAGCAGAGGAAGAAGGTCCCCCTGGTTCCCTGATGCCACGTGGCTGCTCACAGATTTCATCTCTGTGCCTTCCAAACTGAAATAAGCCCCAGAGGCTGAAGACCACCAACGAATAGACCAAGTTGCCCACACCTGACAGACTGTCTGTGCTCTGCTCTCCCCTCACGCTGACCCTAGTAGATTAAAAAGCAGCATTGGGCCACGTCACCTCTTGGGTGGGAGCCTGCCAAGGCACACGTCCCCTCTGCTGGCATTTGAAACACTGATAGTGATCCAGGCAGCCCTACACAGGGGTCATTTCTGTGGTGCTACACACCAGCTCTCCTGGCGTGAGGTGTAAAAGTGAAACCCCAACTGCCTGTGGCTGCTGAAAAATCCCACGGCACCGTTTGCAAATACAGAAGCAATTACTGCAGACTGGAAGTGGCCAAACTGGTAATTCTGTTCTGCCAGCATAAATCCTCCCACTGCAACCCAATGTGGAATTATTTTTCTTCCAACCCACAGCATAAACTTTAAAGTCTCGCTGTAAAATGCTCATTAGCCACCACGTATCTTTATGGAGGAGCAATTGCTTTACAACAGAGGGTGAAAGGAGCCTGTTATATGGCTTGTGAGGAGCTGAGGCTACTTTAGGATGAAAGCTCAAAACAGCTGTTTCACAGAATATTAGGGACTGGAAAGGACCTCAAAAGATATCCAGCCCAATCCCCCTGCCACAGCAGGATCACCCAGTCCAAGTAGCACAAGAACATGTCCTGGTGGGTTTTACACATCTCTAGAGAAGGAGACTCCACAACCCCCCTGGCAGCCCATTCCAGTGCTCTGTCACCCTCACTGGGAAGAAGTTCCTTCTCATACTGATGTGGAACCTCCTCTGTTCCAGCTCACATCCACTGCCACTTGTTCTATCACTAGATGACACTGAGCAGAGCCTGGCTCCATCCTCCTGACACCCACCTTTCACATATTTATAACCATGAATGAGGTCACCCCTCATTCTCCATTTCTCCAAGCTCAAGAGACCCAGCTCTCTCAGCCTTTCTTTATCAGGGGGGTGTTCTGCTCTCCTCATCACCTTCATGGCTCTGTGCTGGGCTCTCTCAAGGTTCCCATCACACGCTTATCCCCACAGTTACTGACTAATACATTTTTCACCAACCTGAGGAAGAGAGATTATGGAAACATTAAATGGCTCATGGGCCCCATGTTTTAATATTTTACAGCTTTCCTACAGATCTAGTGAACTCTAATCCAACCAGGCATCTCACCTGCAGGCACATCTTCATTTTGCTTTACCTGAGGGAGAAGAAAAGGTTTTCTACCTTGACTACAGAGACGTCAGTGCTTTTCTCTAGTTTAGTTCCACTTGAGGAAACAGCTGCATCTTCTTCAGAAACAGGACAAAGAGTGTTCAGCCGCATGGAAGTGTTCCTGTGTGACTTGGTCTAGGTGACCCTGCTCTGGCAGGGGGATTGGACTTGATGATCTTTGGAGGTCCTTTTGAATCCCTAATGTTCTGTGACTCTGTGAAAGGCACTTTCTGCCAGCTTCCAAGTTACCCTTCTGAGAGCCTGATCCAGAACGACGAAATTCAGTAGCTTCTCAGATTCAACAGCCTTTGGATCAGGTTCTACAGGTTTATTCTTCACACTCCTCTCTAATCCTGTGTCATACTCAGGCTGCAGAGCCAAAAAGAAGAAGGTTCATTGACTTCCCTTTGAATATAGACTGGGATCTTAACTTCTTCCCACTGAGGGTGACAGAGCACTGGAACAGGCTGCCCGGGGAGGTTGTGGAGTCTCCATCACTGGAGATGTTTAAAACCCACCTGGATGTGTTCCTGTGTGACTTGGTCTAGGTGATCCTGCTGTGGCAGGGTGACTGGACTGGATGATCTTTCGAGGTCCCTTCCAATCCCTGATGTTCTGTGATTCCATGATCTCCCTGATGGAAGAACCAGCCCATACAGTACCGTCAGTACATGCAGTTAGCCACACTTTACACAAAGAGTTATATCCTAATGAGATGCTGGGAAAACAGGTGAACCAGTACGGTCCACAGCACAGAGATACGTGAAAAACATACCAGAGAGTGGCACGAGGATGTCCGGGTGCCTCTGCTATGAAAAGCACTTCTATTGCCTTTACTTCTCTGAATAAATTCAAATGACAGCCCCATTTCATTTCTTCATTCAGTCTGGAGGCCAGATGGCATTAGAATCATTTACTTCACCTTGTTGTGCTTAATTACTACAATCAACACACTATTTTCCAAATTAATCATAACAAAGTAATTTCATTAGTAACACAGCAGGCTGTTGAATTATTAGCATCATAACAGTTTGCAAACAATTAAACTTTATTTGAACCTTAAAAATTCGCAGAGTAGAACATTATCGGAAGATCTAATGGCAGCGGAGTGCGAACCCAGCTCCGAGCGAATCGTCACGCAAAGCACCGCACAGAACAGGGCTTCGCCCGCAACGTGACTTCGCGCAAAGGGGAAGCGAGCCCAGGCAAGCGCAGCCTCAGCGAACAAAGGAGAGCGAGCGACAAGCGCTTTCTGCCGGTGGCTCTTGTTTAAGTCGCAGCGACACGGACTCGCCGAGGCCGGGAAGGCTGAGCTGTTTGCTGGGCTGTCAAAGCAACGATGCGCCCGGGGCTCGCTGCCGCGTGACTCGCTCCCCGCGAGTTCCAGGTCACGGTTCGCGGTTTGGATGTTGAGGCAGCTCGGTCACTCCCCGCCTCACGCACCAGGGGGAGGGAAGCCCTGGAGCGGAGCCGCAGACAAAAGGCACCAGCCGCCCCCGCCGCCGCCCGACCTCATGGCTTGGGTCGGGGTCCCCTCTCCTGGAGAAGCGGCGGCGGCGGCGGCGGCCGGGAAGGGGGAAGGGGACGCGCTCGGACGCCTCCCGTGCGGTGAAAATCTGCTGCCACCTACCGGCGCGGGGGCGCAGTGCAGCGCGGGGGCGCGCGGGGCCGCGCAAGCCAGCGCAGCGCTCCTGCGCCGAACATCCCCGCGCTGCTTAGGTCCATCCCCTAAGGGGACAGGACCCCCTGAGGACCTGTCCTAAGCCAAGTTTCACGCTTTGAGGGGCGGGGATGGGCGGGGGGGAGGTTAGTCCCCAAAAAGTCAGTGGCGGCTGCCCGCGGAATCCCATAACTAATAAAATGCCACCTCGGCGGGCAGATTTATTACGCTGCCATGTTAACAAGAGAGAGGCAGCTTTCCTAGAGCCGCGATATTAACGCTTCACATTCTGTACACAACCCACAAGTGCACTTGATAAATTAAAGCAGTAAAAGACCCGAAGACTATAATCTATCATTTTAATGCTCCGCTGATAACGTGCAGAATCAATTCCAATGACTATCTCCTTTTTTAAAAATCACAGCAAAACTCTGTCCCCCGTTTGACTCCCATTAGGTTCCGCTGTACCGTCAGGCACTACGCACTAGCCAACGCAAAGCACAACATCTTAGTTTACCTAAAGGATCTAATTCCACCGCTAGACTAGCGCTACCTTTCAACCCACAGCGCTTCCAGGGGCCGCCTGAAGCGTAAACAGCAGAGGCAGCTACAAGGGAGACCTGCACAGGCTCAGCAATTTCGCGGTCTGGCTTGACCTGCCTCTTTGGCAGATTAAGGGTCTCGCAAATTAAGTGTGTGGGAGGATTCAAGAAAGCTGATCTTGCAGGCTAATAGCAAGTTCCCCTTGGAAAAGGCACAAAATACACACTGAGCATTAACAGGTTAATGCACGCACGAGCTGAGTAAGAGGTTTCTGCTTTTGAAGTCCAGCTTAATTTTTCTAAACCTGAGGAACAAGAAAACAGCCAAATTCCCTGGAAGAACACAAACCCAGAGCAGCTACACAGAGTGCTGGAAACACACTTCAGAGCAACAGGCAGCATCCGGCCGCTTGTGCCCCACATGTTAATTACCAGCCATTTCATTTCCCAGCGTTACAATTCTGTGAGAAGCAGCTAAAAAGAACATTTCCGCAGAATTATGATCAGCTGCAGTTTAAGCTTTAATATACACAAGGCAATGACCCGACTACATCCACTGAAACCACAAAATGTGTAGAGCAGAATCATCTTCTTTCCGAGGCTGGGTTTGTAAACTGCAGCTGTGCACCAATCCCAGGTCTGAGTGCAGATTTCTCCTGATTAGGGAGAGCAAAGTTGAAAGTTCATTACTAAATAAAAAACCTCAAATTTATATATCTAATCCAGTTCAGTGGATATATCTAATTCAGCCCAATTTATATACCTAACCCAGTCCCATTTATATACCTAACCCAGTCCAATGTGGTATATATAAACCAGTCCAATTTATATATGGAACCCAGTCCCATTTATATATCCAATCCAGTCCCACTTATAAATCCGATCCAGCCCAATTTATAAATCCAATCCAGTCCCATTTATATATCTGATCCAGCCCAATTTATATATCCAACCCAGTCCCATTTATATATCTGATCCAGCCCAATTTATATATCCAACCCAGTCCCATTTATATATCTGATCCAGTCCCATTTATATATCCAACCCAGTCCAAATATCTACCCTCTTCCATGTTTTTGGGGCAGATACACACGTCTTACTAAAGTCAGAAAACTAGCTAGCAAGCACACCAGTTAAAAAACAAACTGGGAAAGGCGCAGTTAAAATACATAAAATATATAGTTAAAATTATATAAAATCTGTGGTGGTTGAATATTTCATACAGAATCCCACAAAAAGTGCTTTAATTGAACTTTCAATATATTTTGCCATAATCTTCATGTTAACAGGGCTCCTACAAAGGTTCCAGGAAAGAAATACTTATGGAGCAGAGGAACAAGGGAACATATAAGCCATTACAGAAGATTGGATTAAAATGTACTTACCCAGGGCTCTCAAATGTCATACATCTCCATTAGGTAGGCTTTAGGCACCAAGCCAATGGCTCCCTCCATTTCTCCTACCCACCAGCCAAAGCTATCGTACTCCTAATTGAAAACAATACGCAGCGTTAACCTTTAGTCTGATATAAATGCAATAGAGTCTCGTACGCAGCTCCGTGCGGAGCCTTTCTCTTACGGACTGTTAGAATAATTCCAGGTGAAAATGAACACGTTACATCTCTTTTAGTTCGAGGCAGCCACGTGCAGAGTTAAGCGGAGACAGGAGTGAAATTTTAAAGAGGCTGGGTCCACCCAGGAAAACGTCTTAATTATGGCCATGCTTCTCTAACACCTACTCGAAGCAGCCCACCTCGCCACGAGCATCTCTGTAGCCTATAAGCATCTCCATAATCTACAAGATCATCAAGTACAACCTTAATAACTTTTATTTTTATATACCCCTTATGGTATCTCCATAACCAAAACCCTAAGAGCATGATGTAGATGTGCAAGAATCAAGTGGGATCCTTCCCGTATCACAAGGGTAAAGTCTTCAAGAAACTTACAATCAACTCACTTTAAAACACCTATTTGCTACGTGTGACTGATTGTAGGACTTGGTCTAGGTGGTCCTGCTGTGGCAGGGAGATTGGACTGGATGATCTTTCAAGGTCCCTTCCAATCCCTAATGATTCTATGATTCTACGTGGTTGGACTCAATGATCCCAGAGGTCTTTTCCAACCAGAGTGATCCTGCTCTGGCAGAGGGATTGGACAAGATGACCTTTCGAGGTCCCTTCCAACCCCTAATGATTCTATGATTAAATAGCTATTTTAGTGGTACATTTTATCACTATTTTAGGTCTAAAGTGAAGGGAACACTTCATATCTGCTGCTCAATCTCTTTCCACAGACGAAGCCTACTCTCGCTGTAGGCTTGCACAGAATTCTACGGCAGATCTCATCTGTCTGACAGATGACTAATGTACTTTTGCTTTAAATTTGTTTAGGCTCAGTGAGATAAATATGAAACAAAACGAATTATAATAGTTTAAAGAAATAATCTCTTCCAACAGCAATACCGAGGAAGAGTATTGTGGGATCCAAATTCAATTCTTCTCCTATGAGGTAAATATTTTAAGATCAATCCGAGCAGCGGTTCAATAAGTTGTAGGAACTGGAGCTGCACACACACATCTATCGAGTTACAAACGCAGCTTTATTAAAACAGAGACCCCGTTCAAAATCGAATGATTAGCGAGACAGAAATGACTCTGAAACAAACATGGAAAACACCAAATACACAGATCCTCTGATAAGCAACATCTGCTTCCTGCTGCACTGCTCCTCTGCCAACAACATCAAAAGGCTGCAGTGTTGGGAATTAATGGTCCTACTGAGATGAAACTAGTATTTCAACTGTAGATAAAGTTTTTTCCATTATAAATAGTCAAGTGGAGCTTAAGGGTTAATGGAGTTTCGTTAGATGTTGAGGTGGAGCGATTTGCTGCTGGCGAATTTGGCCTGGTTGTTCTCTGGGGTCCCATGAGGTGCTACTGTCATGTGGCTCCAGCTTTATTTTATCTCTTTTTTAAAAGAAACACAACCCCTACGTTTGCACTCAGGCATCAACACTCTTCACAGGATCACAGAACATTAGGGGTTGGAAGGGACCTTGAAAGATCATCCGGTCCAATCCCCCTGCCTGGGAGAGACCTTGAAAGATCATCCAGTCCAATCTCCCTGCCAGGAAGGGACCTCAAATGATCATCCAGTCCAATCCCCCTACCAGAGTATTTTCTTACAGTGGAAGGCTGTACATCAGCCTCAAATTGAATATTTTAATCATAGAATCATTAAGGATTGGAGGGGACCTCGAGAGATCTAGTCCAATCCCCCTGCCACAGCAGGATCATCTAGACCAAGTCATACAGTCAGTCTGGGTTAGACTGGCTGGACTTGATGATCCTGGGGGTTTTTTCCAACCAGAACGACTCTGATTCTGTGATTCTCTTCACAGCAAACTGGAGATTTAAAGCAGCATTTACTGCTCTGGCACGAGGCTAAGTGGGAGGATGAATTTAATGTTGATGGAACAGACTAGTAAACTAATTTAAGGACTCGTGGCAGCCATTCCACCGGGCAGCCAACACTGCAGCGCTCTGGCTTTGACTTGACTTTACTACTCGGAGTAACAGAACCCAACACAGGGCGTAAAACTATACGTTTGCACGGGTCTTGAGAGCAACACGAATCCAAATTAAACTCTCTGCAGCCTACAGGGAAGTCTGAGCAAAAATATAATGCACAGAACTGTCTCGGGTTTAGGTAGTGCTGCCTTTTAGACAAAAATGCTCATTTCTTAAACTCCTGACCGCTCCTTTTTGTCCTCAGTGCCACAGAGGAGTGCTTGGTAGTCAGGCTGAGCACAGAGTCACGGAAGGTTAGGGGTTGGAAGGGACCTTGAAAGATCATCTAGTCCAACCCCCCTGCCACAGCAGGGTAAGCAGTTCCCCCCAACCCTTTCTTGAAGTCATATATTGAATTTATATTGATGTTAGGGGTTGGAAGGGACCTTGAAAGATCACCTAGTCCAATCCACCCCCAACCAGAGCAGGATAGGCAGTTTCCCCCAACCAGAGCAGGATAAGCAGTTCCCCCCAACCCTTTCTTGAAGTCACATATAAAATTTAGATTGATGCATCACCTCTATCAACACTATTGATAATAGATCCTGCTTAGCAATGTGATTTAACTAATACACTGCCACTGGGAGGTCCATACACTGCTGCCTTAGATTTTGTAGAATCATAGATCATCAGGGATCGGAAGGGACCTCGAATGAAAAGGTAAAGCCCACATTCCTATCACATTTACTATCATTTGATGATCTGAAATGATGAGAAATGATTTCTGCACAGTTAGGGGCTTTAGATTAACTTGTCAGAGTTGGGAAGCACAGCGCTTTCGCAAGCATCAGCCTCAGATCTCAGGTAGCACCAAGTTCACCATCTGGTCTCCCTCACCGCGCTCAGCTCCTAACATCCCAGCTAACAGAGGCAAGGGACTGTACTTCAGAAGGACTGATAAAATAATAAAGAGTCCTTTAATCTACAGGAAACCATTGTAGTCAATTTATAAGAAATATTGCATCCCTCTGCAGAATGTGTAATTATTTTCTATTAATCATGTGCTATAAAGCTACATTATGTGGTTATTCTGTTATCACTAGAAAGAGGCCTGCAGTCAGCTCCTGACAACGTTGGGTAATTACTAACACAAAGCTCCTTTCTCCTGATGTAGGAACGCTATCAAGATCCAGAGGTGCTGTGATGCTCACTGTATGAAAATAACTCTCCGAAGAAATTCAATAAGTACAAAATGAATTGCTCCGAGGCAAACGGAGGGAGGGGAGAGGGGGAGGGCAGGGGCAGACCCAGCCGTCCTGCAGCGAGGAGAATGCACAAGTGTGACTGGAGCACATGTGCCACACCAGCAACGCAAGGAGGGGTGGGGAAGGGGGGAGCAAGGGGCCACCACAACCCTGCAGGACCAGCACCAGGGCGGTGGGAAATACCGAGTGCTAGGGCACAGCCACCCCAGCCAAGGACCAGATGCTTTCCAAGCTCCTTCCTTCTTTCAGAGTGGATTTTTTTTTTCTTCTCCAGCAGAAATTCATTAAGTGAAGTAATTCCACAGGGCAGCAAGGAACAGGTTATGACTTCACATTTCACATCCTGGGACAGCAGGGGGAAAGTCCCATCAGCGTTTACTGGCTCCTTAAACACCCTCAGCTGAACACACTGGGATCTGATACATCTGTCTCATAGAATCATTAGGTATTGGAAGGGACCCCAAAAGATCATCTAGTCCAACCCCCTGCCACAGCAGGATCCCCTAGACCAAGTTAATAAAATAATTAGAGATTGGAAAGGACCTTGAAAGATCATCTAGTCCAACCCCCTGCCACAGCAGGATCATCTAGACCAAGCTAAAAGAATAATTAGAGATTGGAAGGGACCTTGAAAGATCATCTAGTCCAACCCCCTGCCACAGCAGGATCACCTAAATCAAGTCACACAGGAACATGTCCAGGTGGGTTTTAAACGTCTCCAGAGAAGGAGACTCCACAACCCCCCTGGGCAGCCTGTTCCTCCTGGTCCCCCTCCCACCAGTTTCACGGTGCTGATGTGGAAGTACCTACAACTCCACGTGGCACTGATTATACAGGTTTTTGCAGTAGGTAGGAAGATGCTGCCTGGTTTTACTACTTTTAAATCCAAGGTTTTTTGCTCTCTCTAATTTAGAAACACCAGGGGAGAGAGTGTTTATATGCAAGAGGATTTCCAGACCAGTCTCTGCCTTTAGAACAGATCCTCTGTGTGAATGAGGATCTCCAGATGCTTGGCACCATATTAACTTCTACTGACTTCAGCAGAAGTTAAGAACATCTGGTCCTTGTGCAATTAGATCCTATTGTTTGAGGCACATGGTGTGTTTTTGGTGTTGGGGGGGTGGGGTTTTTTCTTTGGTTTTGTGTTTTTTTAAGATGAAAATCATCGCTGTGTTCCAGTGCCTCAAGCAAAACACGGAGTTGGGCCTTTTGCAAACACAAACCACAACTGAATTGTGTGAATTCAACATATTTCTCCTGCCCTCTTCCAGTAGCAACGTAAACAGTATTAACTCAGAATCACAGAACATGAGGGATTGGAAGGGACCCTGAAAGATCATTTAGTGTAGCTCAGGTGGGTTGGGTATCTAGTAAGGCACCTAGTCCATTACAACCAGCTGGGTGATCCCAGGACTCCAGAGGAAAAACCAGTGGCAATCACAGAACATTAGGGATTGGAAGGGACCTTGAAAGACCATCTAGTCCAATCACCCTGCCACAGCAGGATCACCTAGACCAAGTTGCACAAGAACACATTCAGGTGGGTTTTAAATGTCTCTAGAGGAGGAGACTCCACAACTCCTGTGGGCAGCCCCTTCCACTGCTCTGTCACCCTCACTGGGAAGAAGTTCCTTCTCATATTGATGTGAAACCTCCCTCTGTTCCAGCTCACACCCACTGCCCCTTGTCCTGTCATTAGATGCCACTGAGCAGAGCCTGGCTCCATCCTCCTGACACCCACCCTTCACATATTTATCAACATGAATGAGGCCACCCCTCAGTCTCCTCTTCTCCAAGCTCAAGAGACCCAGCTCCCTCAGCCTTTCCTCATCAGGGAGATGCTCTACTCCCCTCATCATCTTCATATTAACTCGCTGGGTGAAACCCTGCAAACTTAAAAAACGACAAGCACAAAGGATCTGTAGCCTTGTTAGGGGTTAAAATAAGTAGCCTCTCCCATCAAACTGAAGCAGAGGCTGGGGGTGGGGAATAGTTTTCAAAAAATAAATACATCCCAGGGGGCACTTTTGTCAAGACAATATTTGAAACCTCCCAATTCATCCAGGGGGTTCAAACTAGGTAAAGAACATGGCAGGACTTGCTCCGGTGCGACTGCTGCGTGATGCACTGTCAGCCGGGGAGCTCCGCCGGCGCAGAGCAGCCTTTTCCCTAACACACAGCAATGACAAACGCTCCAGATAACCGAATGAGACTTCTTCCCAGGTAGCAGGGTTGTTTTAAGGCTGCAATAAAATGGTCATCTTTAAGAATATCAGCCTCAGATTTATCGTGTGGCTGCAATATTAGGTTTTATTTCCTGCAATGACGTGAGGCAAAATAGACGGCAATTAAAGACTTCCAGTATAAATCAGGGGAGGCAAAGTGAGTTCTGAGGCGGCGCTCACCCCTGGAAGCATCCTGGAATGATGGAAGGGCCGTGTTACTCTCCTTTAGATGACACAATGCCAAGTCTTTTCCTATCCAGGTGGATTTGTAAATGCTCAGGTATTATCAGAGCTCACACTAAGAGAGCTAGAGGCACTTTGCTTTAGTCTCTCTTAACTTACTTTCCATGATGCTTGTGCTCTCAGCCAGGTTTTGTTGTTTGGGACTTTGTTTTCTGTAGGACATTCCCCTAAACAAGCCAGCAGAAGGAAATGTGCAGCTCAGAGCTGCATTTCAGCTTTGAACACAAGCATCCCACTGAGACGTGTCTCCCAGAGGTTCTGCTTTCCCCACCTCAGCTCCCTTGTCCTAGCCAGAGCGCTCACACTGTACTGCTGTCAGAAGAAACTCAAGTGGAAGAGGCACTTGATGTCCTGACACATCAAACCCGTTTGAAAACACACACTGTGGACACAGAGCAGTGTTTTACACTGCAAATCTGCTCCTAGCACAGTATCCCAGTACTTTAGGGATTGGAAGATTGGAAGGGACCTCAAAGACTCATGGAATCATTAGGGATTGGAAAGGACCTGAAAGACTCAGAATCATTAGGGATTGGAAGGGACCTGAAAGACTCAGAATCATTAGGGATTGGAAGGGACCTGAAAGAACTATAGAATCATTAGGGATTGGAAAGGACCTTGAAAGGTCATCTAGTCCAATCCCCCTGCCACAGCAGAATCATAGAATCATTAGGGATTGGAAAGGACCACAAAAGATTAGCCAGTCCAATCCCCCTGCCACAGCAGGACCACCTAGGCCAAGTCCCACAGGAACATACCTGGGGGGGGGGTCTAATGATCTTATTTATTGGGAAGGAAAGAGTTACTTTTCCCCTCATTCCTACAAAGGAATGGGAGAAGTAGGGGAAATATAGTGCTTTAGCATCACTGTTGCTGGGAGAGACAGAGATGCGTCTGTGTCATCACGTTTGTCGCAGCAAGCGATAGCATTTATATTTCAGTGTAAAACAAAGAACGACTACGTGGCAGGGGAGTTGGAACTGGATGATCCTTCTAACCCAGACTGACTGTATGACCTGGTCTGAGTGATCCTGCTGTGGCAGGGGAGTTGGACTGGATGATCTTTCAAGGTCCCCTCCAATCCCTAATGATTCTATAATGTGCGGGATGCTTCCCTATGCCTCGCCCTCTCTATACTGCTGTCCCTGTCCTTAGCTCCTGATCGGCTTTTCCGGAGTAACGTTCCTGCCTGACTGGCATGTGATGGGAAAGGCAATGAAGCCAGAGCTGGCTTCAAGCTGAAGCTGGATTTATGACACCATTTTGGATCCCTGGCCATCGCCTCTCGCCAGCCCCTGCAGCTCTGGTTTTCAGCCACAAGATGGTGTGAAGAAATAAAGAGAAGCGCCAGGATCCCTTCCGACCGGCACCGCATCCCCACTGTCCGGGGGGTCCACCAGGAAATACGTGTTGAAGGGGACCCTTGACGTCCCCTTCGAGACTGTTACGTCCAGTTCTCCCTCTGTTATAGTTTCACTTCGCACACAAACGGCCAGACCTTGAGGACAAATCAAACGGAAGGTTAAGATGGATAATTCTCCGGCACTTTCCCCTCCAGGGTCCCCAAATTCAGAGCTGACAGTAGTGGTCAACAGTCATTTGTCTGAGAAAGCTGTGGCAACCTTTGAGTGGAGCAGGGCTGAGCTTTCAGGGTTGTCTTTTGGAGTAGAAATCATTCCCAAAGAGAGATGCTCGATCTACCCTGGGCTGCATCGAGCCTGTTTCAAGGACCAGTTATGGATCCATCACAGCACAACCACAGGACAGTTGATATAGAGAGGACAGCCTCAGCTACTGTTTTGCTAGTCTGGCTCCTTTTTAAACTCCATTTCTCACTCTTTTGGGCAAGGAGTAGGGAATGATTTTTCCTCTACAAAATGAAGACTTTATAGCCCCCATAACAGGCTAGAGCACAACCCACAGACAGGACCCACCTGTACAGTGGAACCCATTTGTTCATGGACTATTTTGGGGGGGAGGCAGAGCAGGAAGAGGTGATTATTTTAAATTAGCACCATTCTCCAGGACTGTACAACTGCTTGAAAATCTGCCTAAGTCCATTAATATTATCCAGCCTTTAGTAATATGATTAAGTTATTAGTTTAAGTGACAAACACCTCAAGAGCTACACATGCTTACATTACCATTAGTAATACATCTTCTATATTTGTATAGAGAACTACCCCTCTACCCATAAATCTTGAGCTTATTTAAGCAGAAGCTGTTATGTTTATTATCCAGAAACACTGCAGTTAAAGGTCTGACAGAAGATTTAAAGTAATTGTGACTAAGTTGAAGAGTTTGAAACTAAGAAAAACAGATGCTTTGATGCAGCTATTTGTATATTCCAGTGACCTACAACAACCTGGGCATGAATTATACTGAAGGGCACTCACATCAGAGATGTATATTCTACGTGTATTTTTTAGGGTGTTCTTCTCACAGAACATCAGGGATTGGAAGGGACCTTGGAAGATCATCTAGTCCAATCCCCCTGCTACAGCAGGGTCACCTGGAGCTAGTCATAGAATCACAGAATCGTTAGGGATTGGAAGGGACCTCGAAAGATCATCTAGTCAAATCCCCCTGACACAGCAGGATCACCTAGATCAAGTAGCACAGGAACATGTTCAGGCAGGTCCTAAATGTCTCCATAGCTCCCTGGGCAATCCCTTCCAGAGCTCTGTCACCCTCACTGGGAAGAAGTTCCTTCTCTTATTGATGTGGAACCTCCTGTGTTCCAGCTCACACCCATTGCCCCCTGTCCTATCACTAGATGACTGTGAAGAGCCTGGCTCCATCTTCCTGACACCCACTCTTCACATATTTAAAAACATTAATGAGTTCACCCCTCAATCTCTGTTTCTCAAAGCTCAAGAGACCCAGCTCCCTCAGCCTTCCCTCATCAGGGAGGTGTAAAACAGAAAAAAGCTGAGCTTCTGAAGATATGGGGGGAAAAGACATTTTCTTTGATGATGTAGACTGCATTGGACCATGAGAAATATATTTTAGGAGAGATTTTGGATTTTGTTAGTGGGGTTAAGGAGAAATAAGAATGTTGTACAATGTTAAAGTGGAAGACCAAAAATCATGGTTTCACTGCTCAGCATCACTGTATGTCTCATTTGCTCTGCAGACAGGAAAGCAGCAAATAAAAGAATGCCCCAGTCTGTCAGAGCAAAAACTTTGCAGCCCGAGCTGTCAGAGCAGGCAGACACTTCCAGCTCACACACCAAACTGAAAACACAGCTAAGGATCTCCAAGCAAACCCAAAACAGCAAAACCCCTGGCAAACTATCTACTGTAAAGAGATGCCAGGAAAGCCAGAAGCAGCACATTCAGCAACACAAAACAGGAAACAACCCCCAAAGCACAGAAGGTGATTTAAGAGTCTACAAGGTTAACTCGCACAAGCAGAAAGCACCGCTTTTCCCCGCTGCATCAGGTAACAAATGGGAGCCAGGAATACGTTTGGCATGAAAATAAACACACCTTTAAGTTAATTCCTGTTCCAGGGGCATGTTTTAAAGGCGATTGTGGTTCATTTGACAAACTAATTAATTGCGGTGGATATCTGATTGCAAACAAAGGAGCTGAGAGGGAGTGCCAGCTTCCCCCCACAGAACTGTGGGAACGTGCCCTTCTGCCACCAAGCCTCTCGGTGCAGCTCCAGCAGCATCCCATACCTTGCTGAGGATGTAGATGGCGTCACCACGTTTAAACGTCAACTCATCGGGTCCATCTCCCGTGCAGTTCCACAAGCCTTGGTAGAAATTGGCATAGTCTGTGTCCTTGCTGTCTGAGAAAACATCATCTGCGAAAAGATGCGGATTGAGGAGCTTGCGTTACTCTTTACACCTCCAAGCAGCACAAAGCGAGTTGTTAGGACACATTTCTTCCTCCTCTATTTGGAAGCAGCTGCTTCTTACCGCTAAAGCAAGTGGAAAACAAGCTTGAATGTGCGAGCCCTTCCCTGGCGAGTTGTAGCTCTTAGAGACGTGTAGCTACAGGTTCTCAAAGTACTTTCCAGCTGCAACTTAAGGCAGCTAGTTTTCTTCTCCTGATACACTTTCCAGCAAGAGATATTTGTATCTCGGCTTGAAACTGATAGAATTGCTGGGGTATAATAATGAACTGTGAAAGGAAGCTAAAGTATTTTGCCACGGACCCCCCCCCCCTCCACTTGCACAGACTCTCCCCTAGCCGCGCAACCCCCCCCTCCTCCTCCACTTGCACAGACTCCCCCTCCCTCTCCACTAGCCACACACTTCCTCTCCCTCTCCACTAGCCACACACTCCCCCTCCCTCTCCAGTTTCAACAAAACGAACCCACTTCTCTGGGAAACTTTTGAGTTGTCCTTGCTTATTTCCTCTGAAACATTGGAGACACTCTGAAGCGGCTGCTGAAGCTGCATTTTAAAACCACTCGTGCCAGCTCCAGTTTAGGACGCTCAGCTCTGGCTAAACGCGCACCTACACGACAGTCCTCAGGTGGTCCTCCGGGGCAGCGATGGATGCGCTGCGCTGGGGCTGCCGCACAGCCCGTGAACTGATTGATCATTTGGCTCCCTCTGCTTTGTCACCCGCTCACCGACCCCATCCACCGCCCAGCGCACAGGGCGCTCCCGTTACGCCGCCAACTATTTCCTGTTGCTCGTTCCCGGAGAACGGAGCGCGATGAGTTAAGGCAAGAAGAATGTAAGCAGCAGCAGCAGCAGCACCCAGACGACCGGCCACATTATGTACACACTCGCCAGACAGAACGTACATGCACTACTCGTTGACATCACTAGAAAGCCATCTCCTCACTCCCATGACATAAGTAAAGCTGAAACTGGCTGCGTGAGCGCTGCCACCTCGGTTTTGTGACACGAGCCCCAAACAGCAGCCTCGCTGGTTACCCCAACACACACCAGGAGCATTTGCATGTCGTTAGGACTCCGTGCCACTATTTGTGGGCTACAACTTAATCATGACTGGTTCACCTGGAGCATCAAATGGCAGAAAATGCTGTGCTGTAAAAAACACAGCCGTTAATTCAACTTGTTTGTCCTTGTTTTGACAAATCATAGAATCATTGGGGATTGGAAGGGACCTCAAAAGATCATCCAGTCCAATCCCCCTGCCACAGCAGGATCACCCAGACTAAGTAAAACCCTAACACTAGCCATAACCCTATTTTCCTTCTGTATCACAAATCACAGAAGATTAGGGATTGGAAGTTACCTCAAAAGACCATCTAGTCCAATCCCTGTCCCCACCACAGCAGGATCACAGAATCCTTAGGGATTGGAAGGGACCTTGAAAGATCATCCAGTCCAATCCCCCTGCCACAGCAGGATCACCTAGAGCAAGTCACATAGTCAGGGTTAGAAGGGACCACAGGATCATCCAGTTCCAACTCCCCTGCCATGGGCAGGGACACCCCACCCTAGACCAGGCTGGCCAGAGCCCCATCCAGCCTGGCCTTAAACACCTCCAGGGACGGGGCCTCCACCACCTCCCTGGACAACCCATTCAGATCTGATGAGACAATTATTGCTTGAAATTAATCTGATATCTGGGGAGAACAGTATTTTCAAGAGAATTACAGAAACACTAGTCAGGCTGTTCTTACAGCAGCTGCAACTTAGAATCATAGAATCATTAGGGATTGGAAGGGACCTCGAAAGGTCATCCAGTGAAGGGGCTAAGATTTTGATTGCTTAACAGTGAGTCTGTTAAGAACTTCAAGAAAATATAATAGTGGGGAAAAAAAAACCCCAAACCTGCCTGTTGGCAACTTTATAATGGGATTGACCTCACGCTCCTTTATGACAGCTCACTCTCACAATTACCTTAGTGCCTGAATGAGCACTGAGTGCTAAGGGTGCAGTGAGTCATGCTGTTTTACACGTGTTTTTAGCAGAGCACAATGCTAACAGCATCTGATGACTTGGATCTTGCTTCCTTTCCAAGAAAAGCAACCCAAAGCTCCTCACAGCAACCTGCTCCTGCCTTCCTGTACGGGTCAGGAAATCGGGCCCCTGCTTCCTCTCCACATGTTGCGGCAGGAAGAGCAGTGCAGAGCTACTTCCTAAAGGAACTCCTCTTGCCCACCCTTTCCTTGACAGCCCTGGAAGAATTATGTGCAGCATGTACAGCGAGGGAAGGAGAAGCAGGCTGCATGTCAGCACAGGTCAGCTGCAGCGCAGCAGATCTCTAGAAGGTGCAAGGTCTGATAAGAAGAGAGTCTTCTCTGCTTGTGTGTCAAGTCACCAAGAGTTTATCTAAAGGTCTGTGCCCTTGAAGCACACATATATCTTATTTTTAAGCACAACTGGAAATACTTTCCTGTCAAGAAAACTTTTCTAGCCATGTGACTTCACACTGTGTTTGCAGCTATTCTTCTAGTCCCAGAGATAATTAGCAGGAGGGCAGGTTGCCAGCCGAAGCCAAGAGAATATCCTTCACAGCCTTCCTGGGCATTCGTGTCCTTTTCCAATTTTTATGCTGCTGTCACTGGACTCTGGCATTTCTTAGCCAACTCATTTGCTCTCTGCTGTAATCATATGCAATGAAGATATGCATGGCCAACATTTAAACAGGCTGCAGATCAATTAGTGGTCTTAAGTTTATCTGATTTTTATCAAAGAAGACAGAGCTTTGGGTCGATTGTCAGAGCCTGTGTCAAGTTGACCTTTTCAGAGACGTCTACATTGCCAGTCCCCAGGGCAACTTGTTGTCCCCTGTTAGGCTCTGAATGGCAGAAGTCTGTTCTGCTCAAGCACAAAGTATACACAGATGTCTATATTACATCCTTATAGGTTTGACAGCAACTGCATGTTGTATCTATAAACTGTCCTTTAGCGGTGACACTTCCTCAATGATGATAAGCTAATTTATGCAACTAAATCTCCTTTGTGCAGAAATGAAAGCTAATTGAGTCATTACCAAGTAATTCAGGAAGGAATACCTTGTATAAATTGGCTTACTTTATAAATCCTTCTCAAGTGGTTTTCATGCATCCTAAGTGGTGCTAAGCAGCTTTGCTGCCATCAGGGTGAAAAAGACACCTTTGCAGAGCTAAAAAAAAAGGTGTGAGGTTGGAACAGGGAAGGGAAGAGACAAGAAAACAAAGGTAAAAAGAAAGCATCTATGCAAAATCAAGGTGAAAGGTTTTAATTACCTGAAGGAGTGGCAGCTTCCTCCTGGCTCAGTTTTCTTGGCGCTTCAGCCGTCGAAGGAGAACGTTCTGCAAAACACATAACTGCTGATGAAATTCTGAAGGGACACCCCGGCCGACGGGGACTGCAGCCCACATCAGTCTGAAAGCCACGCTCCACATTTCCAGACTCTGAGCCCTGGTTATGGTTCTGTATCTGCACAGAAGTCTGAGCATTGCTGTGGTTTCCCCCACCCGTCCAAGCAGTCCAGGAGCTCTCTTTCAAAAATCCCAGTTGTGAACATCTGTTTCCCTTCTGACCCTGCTTTGAAGGTAGAGATGCAGTTCTGCTGGCTTTGAGTCAACCTGAGACAATCGGAACGAGGGTTCTATCCTGCTGCGTACGGTTCTTAACAGGATAAAGGAAAGTAAACAGAGGATTGGAAGAGCATCCCCAGCCCATTCAAGAACTCAGAAGTCCTGAAGGGAAGAGTAAGCAGATAAGGCAGAGAGGACATCCACCTTCGGCACTGTCATACAGACACACCAGCTGGACACCTGCGTGATGGGGAACACCACCACTACAGATGTCTCCAGCCTGCCCGTGGTTCTAAGCAAACCAGCCTGCATCGAATAACCCGGTGTGAGTTTAGGAGATGACAAAAGAGACAGCCTGGCAACCATCAGCTCTGAAGCGTGTCTGCTGGCCAGCACACTTGGAACACTCCAAAGTCCCACAGGCAATTCCAAAAGATGTGCTACGTGCTCCTTGACTAGTGCAGATGAACTCTCTCATGCCCACACCCCCACTTAAGCAAATCCACACTCAGCCCAGGGACACGAGGTCTGCTCCTCACATTTCACAGCTGACAATTCTCTTCACGAGGGAGGAACAAACTGTTGAGGTTTTTTAGCTGTTTTCTTTGGGTGCCCAGGGGGGTTGTGGAGTCTCCTTCCCTGGAGATGTTTAAGACCCGCCTGGATATGTTCCTGTGTGACTGGGTCTAGGTGATCCTGCTGTGGCAGGGGGATTGGACTGGGTCATCTTTCAAGGTCTCTTCCAAACCCTAATGATTCCATGATTCATATGGAGGGAGAAACAGATTTATCTCAGCTTTTACAGTAAATTCCCAACTGACAAAGCTGCTGTAGTGAATGAAGGAGTAAATTGATAAATCCACTTCTGAAACAAGAACTGGGCTTCCAATGCATTTAAAATACTTGGCTTTGCTACTCATCACGTCTTGCAGAGATGTTCACAAGTCTTTTTAAAGCATGCATTTCAGCAACTAATCACACAACCACAGAACACTAGGGATTGAAGGGACCTCAAAAGATCATCTAAGTCCAATCCCCCTGCCACAGCAGGATCACCTAGACCAAGTCACACAAGAACATATCCAGGTGGGTTTTAAAAGTCTCCAGAGAAAGAAACTCCAGAACCCCCCTGGTTTTAAATGTCTCCAGAGAAGGAAACTCCAGAACCCCCCGGTTTTAAATGTCTCCAGAGGAGGAGACTCCACAATCTTCCTGGGAAGCCTGTCCCAGTGCCAGGGGGACCAACAGCAAACAGACACCTTCTGCTGGCCCTTCCTCTTTCATTAGGCAGCTTCTGTCCAATATTCCTCTTACCTTTCAACCTCGTAGCTGTT
The DNA here is from genome assembly GCA_013400115.1 of Rhinopomastus cyanomelas. NCBI lineage: Eukaryota > Metazoa > Chordata > Aves > Bucerotiformes > Rhinopomastidae > Rhinopomastus > Rhinopomastus cyanomelas. The sequence continues at coordinate 126,118 of VXBP01000797.1, read as the reverse complement.
TCCCCTGAGGGCAGCCTGTTCCAGTGCTAATGTTAGTGTTTTATTCATGACAGGCAGCAGATAGAGAACTCGGACCTTCTGCAGTGCTCCTCACCGTGTGACTTTTGTGTCATTGCCTCTCTGCTTGGACAAAGTGTAAATTTTATATCAGCAGTTCAAAGGGCTCTCAGCCCTATAAAAATTTAATTTATCCACAAGACTGTTCCTGCAGATGTTGAAGCAGATGTTTAAGGCACAAGAGCAGACCTGTTGGAGTGAGGCTGCATAATCACTGTTGGCTTGGACGCACAGCCACCACAATTACACCCCGAGAGCCGCTCTGCAAAGAGCTTGGTAAACCTGCCCTACGGAGCGAGTTGGGGGGGG
>VXBP01000797.1:87742-125744 GCA_013400115.1 Rhinopomastus cyanomelas | reverse complement strand
GGGGGGGGGGGGGGGGGGGGGGGGGGTCTGTTCTCCGACTCTTGACTTGCTAAAAATCCAGTGGAGATGAACACAAACTGCTATTTGAGCCAAGAGAAACAAAACAAAGCGGCCCCACAGCAGAACTGGGAAAGCCTGAAGCTGCGCTGCCGCACAAAACGCTGTTTACTGCGCCCACAGGCACCTCCCCGCTCGGCACGGCGCCCGATTCCAAGTCCATTGGCTTGTTTATTTTAAGCACTGGTGAGTGAATCATAAAATGGCAAAAACACAACCCAGTGTGCTGTCCAGAGCACTAGGAGGCACTGTCCTTCTGTGACTTCCCTGCCACTGCTACACCCCTCACAGGTCCTTGTTATCCCATCCATTATCACGGAATATTAGCCACTGGAAGGGACCTTGAAACGTCACCCAGTCCAGTCCCCCTGCCACAGCAGGATCACCTAGACCAAGTCACACAGGAACACACCCAGGTGGGTTTTAAACATCTCCACAGAACATCAGGGATTGGAAGAGACCTTGAAACTTCACCCAGTCCAATCCCCCTGCCACAGCAGGATCACCTAGACCAAGTCACACAAGAACACACCCGGGGGATTTAAACATCAGCCTTGTTCTCTAGGATGGCTCCTTTTTCCTAGAACAACCTAGTTTCAATCCAACACACAGAGCTTCACACATTTACTCAATAAAGTTACTGAATGGACCTACATCAGCTGAACACCCTGTTAACTCTATCACTTATGGTCAGCAGACTGGCTGAACTGGAGACTGACTTCAGTAGAAGGTATTTCAGCTGAAGTGATGCAGAAGAGGCAGTTTGGATAGATTTGTTTTTTCATGAGGTGCAGCTGAACACATGTAGATTGTGTTGTGGTTTCACTAGACCTTCGAGGTCCCTTCCAATCCCTAATGACTCTATGACCCTGCTGTGGCAGGGGGATTGGACTGGATGATCTTTTGAAGTCCCTTCCAATCCCTAACGTTCTGTGATTCCATGGCACTCCAAAGAACCTTGAGATACAGGTTATGATCCATATTCTGCTGGCACTCTGAGACTCTAACAGCAAACAGCCTACACAGTTCTAGTTGCATCAAGAATTGTGGATCAGTGCATCAATAAACTCACTGTGTGTGTTAAGGTGTCTTCCAGTCAGTCCAAGAAAGCTGTAGAGAATAACTTCCATATTTAATTTGCAGTCTGAAGGAAGCTGCATAACAATCACCCCATCATGGATGGTTCTCCTACCTTTCACACAATTCAGTAAGTGAACACTGGCTGAGCTTTTCCACATGAGCTCATGGGCTTCTTTCTTCCAATGTCTTTTTCTTGAAGGGGGAGAATAATCAGGCAACTTGAATATAAAGCGGATAAGAGTTTGGCTTCCACAGTGCATTCCTTCCAAGGAATGTGGTATCTTCCTGACAAAATATGCATAAACTTTGCCATTTCCTCTACTGACACATTATTTTACCATTTATTTAACATCAGATTTTGGTTTAATGCTGTTATTAGTTACTATTGTACTGTCTTCTCTGACACATTGCTGTTGCACAAGACTAGCTTATACCTTGGACGATTCTAGTTCGTGGGTTAAGATGTTTTCATTTAGTAAAGAGTAAACAAAATCAGCTCAGCTGTGCAGCAAACTCCACCAACCCACACAGATGGTTCTAAGTTTTTCATTGTGTGGTTTCCATAGCAATCCTATTGCAAATCTGGAAGCTTCTTGCAAAGAAGCAGCTTGTATTTACATGGCTCTCAGCTGCAGCGTGGAACTGTACAACATGTGGAGTTGTCATTCCAGTCACATACTGTTAGGAAAATCATTGGGAGATGTTTTGATCAGTAATTTTTCCTCTGTTTTGTGATGATACAAGCAAACACACGTGTGTAGAACACGCTAATGTGTCTTCATTAGAAACCTGACTGTGGTGTCACAGAATATTAGGGATTGGAAGGGACCTCAAAAGATCGTCTAGTCCAAACTCCCTGCCACAGCAGGACCACCTAGACCAAGTCATAGAATCACTAGGGATTGGAAGGGACCTCAAAAAGTCATTTAGTCCAATCCCCCTGCCACAGCAGGACCACCTAGACCAAGTCATAGAATCATCAGGAATTGGAAGGGACCTTGAAAGATCATCTAGCCCAATCCCCCTGCCACAGCAGGACATACCTAGACCAAGTATCATAGGGTTAGAGGCATACAAAAGGGTTCTGTAACACAGACCCCACACAAATACTTGCATTATTCCAGAATTGATTAAAAAAACCCCAATCACAGTGTCTTTAGTGCTGTCCTCAACAGCAATGAGAGACACATTCATGAGGCAGCAATGTGCCCTTGTGGCTAAGAAGGCCAGCAGCATCCTAGGGCGGATCAGAAGAGGGTGGTTAGCAGATTAAAAGAGGTCCTCCTCCCCCTCTACTCTGCACTAGTGAGACCACATCTGGAATATCGTGTCCAGTTCTGGACCCCTCAGTTCCAGAAGAGCTGCTGGAGAGAGTCCAGTACAGAGATGATGAAGGCGGTGGAACATCTCCCTGATGAAGACAGGCTGAAGGAGCAGAGTCCCTTTAGCTTGGAGAAAAGGAGAGTGAGGGGTGACCTCATTAATGTCTATAAATATGTGAAAGGTGGGTGTCAGGAGGATGGAGCCAGGCTCTGCTCAGTGACTAGGACAAGGGACAATGCGTGTAAGCATGAACATAGGAGGTTCCACATCAATCTGAGAAGGAACTTCTTCCCAGTGAGGGTGACAGAGCACTGAAAGGGGCTGCCCAGGGAGTTGTGGAGTCTCCTTCTCTGAAGATGTTTAAAACCCACCTGGATGTGTTCCTGTGTGACTTGCTCTAGGTGATCCTGCCATGGCAGGGGATTGGACTGGATGATCTTTCAAGGTCCCTCCCAATCCCTGGTGCTCTGTGGAACCAAGAGGTGTGCACACAAGACGTACGGGCTCATGCTGAGCACCGTGGGTCTGTACTGCTTTGGGCAAGAAAGAGACCCCGTGGCACGGCAACACCAGGCTCATCACTCCTCCACCTTGCTTTCTGAAGCCAAAACAACGACTCTGCACAAATGTAAACAAGAGTTTTCAAACAGGAATAAACGGTTACTGTGGGAAAAAGTCAAGACCTGTTTTTCTCTCCCAGATTTATAAGTTTATGAATTGACCTAACGCCTAACAGATGGAGTGTTATTCTAATCAGGGACATAAATCAGTCCAGCTCTGTACCACAGCCCAGAAATCCTCCACATGTTGCTCCACCCCAGGATTATTCGCCTGCACGTGTGTGTTTCTGAGAGCAGGGATTTTCCTTTCCAGTGCCTCAAAGATGACTCTGGATCCACACGTTCTGGAAGAAGAGCTTTGCTCATCCTTCCCTTTCCCCCACTTCGTTCTAGACAGGACAGAAAGATTTACACAGACTGCTTGACTTCTCACCCTGCATTCCTGGGAGCACTCAGTAAACAAATGGAGCCACTTGGAAAAGGCTGCTGGGAGAGTTATTCTCTAGCCATGGGGGGCAGCAGAGACAGGTAGACGGACCATCATTTGACTAATGTTTCACCTGGGCATGTTTGGGGATGAAAATGCCTCCAGGACAATGACAAAAGTGAGAAACAGGCTCTTTAGAGGAGAGATTCTACTGTCATCATTTCAATGCAAGAATTTCTTACCATGACAGAAGAGAGGACTGTTCTTGGTTTATTTCTGCTTCTATGAGTCAGCCAGTTATCAGCCAATGGCTCAAACAGAGAACTTACACCAAGAAGGTCAACGGCATCCTGGGGTGGATCAGGATCAAGGTGGTTAAGAGCTTGAAAGAGGTTCTCCTCCCTGGTGAGACCACATCTGGAATATTGTGTTCAGTTCTGGACCCCTCAGCTCAAGGAGGACACAGAACTGCTGGAGAGAGTCCAGCACGGAGCCACAAAGATGATGAAGGGAGTGGAACATCTCCCTGATGAGGAGAGGCTGAAGGAGCTGGGTCTCTTGAGCTTGGAATAAAGGAGACTGAGGGGGTGACCTCATTAATGTTTATAAATATGTGAAGGGTGGGTGTCAGGAGGATGGAGCCAGGCTCTTAAGGTCATCTAGTGATAGGACAAGGAGAAATGGATGTAAGCTGGAACACAGGAGGTTCCACATAAATATCAGAAGGAACTTCTTCCTAGTGAGGGTGACAGAGCGTTGGAACAGGCTGCCCAGGGGGGTTGTGGGGTCTCCTTCTCTGGAGATGTTCAAGACCCACCTGGACATGTTCCTGTGCATCTTGGTCTAGGTGGTCCTGCTCTGGGAGGAGAATTGGACAAGATGATCTTGAGGATGTCAAGCTTGAGTAGAAAAAAAATCTATCTCCACAACACAAGCAGAGGAGACAGAACCAGAAACTCCTTCCAACAACAGGGGATCCAGACGTGACACTGAGATGGAAGCAAAAGGTTCCATTGAACTACTCTACCAGCTAAACTGAGTGGGGCTTTCAACTAACACTTTGAGCACAAGTTTTAACCAGCTCTTTGAAAATAGTCACTCATTAAATTCCAGAGTAAGCAAGACTGAGCTTACGCACCGCTCTGGTTGACCAGTGGAGAGTGACACGGGGTCTGTTATTACTATTGACAGTGACTTCCCAACGGGCTCAGATAAACAGCACTGACTGCACAAAGTGAAAACACTAGAATCATGGAATATTCTGGGATAGAAGAGACCAGTGGGAATTGCTTAGTTTAACACCCTGCTCCAGCTCTGGAAGGTAGATCAGGTATCTAGGAAACAGCGTTTGGCTCCTTCTGGTTCTCCACTCTCATCTGCTCAGCAGGAGTTTACGAGGGTCTGTGCATTTACTAGTCCATACATGAGGCAACTGAAGCTAATTACAGGATTTGCTCAGATGACTTGGTTTTGTCCAGCTCTTGCCAAGTTTCCAGATGTGAGGTTTCCTGAATTCCTTGAGAAACATTGCACTTTATCCCTGCTCCTGCAGCTGCACTCTTTGGATCCTGGAGAGGTGCTTCCGTGCACCATTACTCCCAGTTGGTTCACGTGGTGTGAATAACCCAACCAGCCAGTCGAAAGGAAAGCGCTGCCTCCTGCTGAGAAGGTCCTGGGAAAGCTACTGCTTCACCCTCACAGAAAATATTAGTAGATGTTGTTAAAAATTATCTCAAGACCCTGCTGTAGCAGGGGGATTGGACTAGATGGTCTTTTGAGGTCCCTTCCAATCCCTAATGATTTTATGATCCTGCTGTAGCAGGGGGATTGGACTAGGTGGTCTTTTGAGGTCCCTTCCAATCCCTCATGATTCTATGATCCTGCTGTGGCAGGGGGATTGGACTAGATGGTCTTTTGAGGTCCCTTCCAATCCCTAATGATTTTATGATCCTGCTGTGGCAGGGGGATTGGACTAGATGATCTTTCGAGTCCCTTCCAATCCCTAATGTTCTGGGACTCTGAAGAGAAAGGAGGTAAGAAGGAGAAGAAATTCTACTGGACTCCAGGAATGTCACTTGGCAATATTCTGGAGAAAATAAAGAGTAGATCTCTCTGAAAACAACCTTCCTGTGACACCACCCAATGAATCTAAGCATATGTCATGCACATCAAACCCAAAAGGCAAAAGCACTTTGGAGTCACAGCATTTGCTGAACTCAGGAGTGAGGGACACAGCAAAAACCCCAGTCCCACCAGGGGGAAAACAAAACCACACACTTCAAGGCTGCGATTCTCTGGTCTCACGCAGAAAAACGTCACTGGGGTTGTACAATTACTGCAATGGAGAGTAACAGACTGAAGGAGCAGAGAAAATAAGTTTGGAGAAGGGTTTGAGGAAAAAAGGTCTGTTTCTGAACACATCTGGGTGAAAAACACTGCACTTCTGTATTATCACACACGCACCCTCCACATGAACTCAGCCAGCACAACGGATTAAAAAGGAATGTTTTTAAAAGCAGGGAGATGCTCTACTTCTTGCTAGGTTACTGGAAGAAAACAAGCACTGCCATATTTCTCGAGCAGACAGTATTTTTTATCATGTTCTAGGGCAGAAAATATGAAGACTAAGTATCCAAAGAACACATCTCTGCCCTTGGAGGAAAAACACTTCCTGTCACACAAGATGAAAACTGAACGCTGTTGGCAAGGTCAGCCACAGTCATTACGCGGTGGAGCTTCTCACCGCTGTGCATAATTACACCGGGTTGTCAGGAGATGGGGGAGCGTGCAGCTCTTTGCTTGCTTTCCCTACTTGTTGAGACCTGAAGATATGTCAGCACCTTTTGTCTTTCTTCTTCTTTCCAGTCCCCAGAATTATTGAGGCTGGAAAAGACCTCTAAGGTCATCAAGTTCAGCCTAAGACCTAACGTCACCCCAGTGGCTAGACCAGGGCACCAAGTGCCACGTCCAATCTTTCCTTAAACACCTTCAGGGATGGTGACTCCACTACCTCCCTGGGCAGCCCGTTCCAGGGTCTGATCACCCTTTCCATGAGGAAGGGCTTCCTGACATCCAACCTAACACTCCCCTGGTGCAGCTTCAGGCCCTGCCCTCTCACCCTGTTGCTAGTTGCCTACCTACCCACCTCTTAGCCAGTTGCTAAGAGCCTGACTACAACTTCCCCTCAGGCAGTCATAGAGAGTGATAGGGTCTTCCCTGCACCAAGGGGCCACAGAACAGCCCAGAACAGACTTACAGGCAATTCCTGGGTTTGGTTATGGATGTATTAAGGTTTCATGAGCTCAGCTCCGTGCCTGGAGTGGCTGCTTAGAGCAGCCAGGCACTCTCCTTGCAAACCAGCAGTCGTGCTTCAAGTGACAGCTGACTTAATGCAGTTGTGCAGTTCCTAGCACTGCTCCAAAAAACAAATCACTTAAAATAAAAAAACAAAGGCAACAACTTTCTGTTCCCTAGATGCTTTTTTTTAATCTTCCTCTGATAGATGCAAAAGAATTTGCTATTTAAGGTTAAAGGAGGAAAACAATTAGCTGGTGTGACAGGAGGAAGGGATGGCTGTAGAATCTCAGTTACAAGCACAGCAAGCTTCGGAAAAGAGGGTGTAGGGAAAGGCAGGAACACTAAGGAACCCTACCAAGGGAAAGCTATTTAGAATAACTCCTTTTGGGACACTAGCATTTCTGGGATGAAACTGCCTGGTTATTGTCATTAAAGTTCAATACAAACGCGCCAAAGCGCCTTGTGCGCTGCAGAGGAAGAAGGGACGGGGTTTGCACTGACCTTTTTGTTTCCTTATGGAGAAGGATGTGATAATAGTCCTTCTTCTCAAGAGGAAAGATAAAGGTCATCACGGGCAAGCGCGACGGTGGGTATGCATACAGTAATTAGCAGGAAGAGCAGAAGGAATCACAGAGAGAATCACTCCCAGCAACTCATTTATTCTTGTCCTGTTTTTACAGTCGGGGCATTTTGTATTTGCCACCAAAGTCACTGTTTCATGGAATCACTAGGGATTGGAAGGGACCTCGGAAGATCATCCAGTCCAATCCCCCTGACACAGCAGGACCACCCAGACCAAGTCGCACATCCTATGTGCTGAGTGAACTGGTCAGATACATGTTAAATACATGAAAATTCCTTAAATATAATTTGAACATATAATTTATATTATTACAGCAAGTTAGATGTTATCCTGCTCTGCCAGGGGGATTGGACTGGATGATCTTTCAAGGTCCCTTCCAATCCCTAATGATTCTGTGATATATATTATCTATAACTATAAATAGATTGACATTATATAGTTAATAATTATATTATTCCTTTACATGTTTATTCCTTAATAAATATGTTAAACGAAATCTTTGCAAATTCCTTAAGTTTGATTAGGAGCTTTTTTTTTTAATGCTATCATCATTTTTTTAATCAAGAGATTAGATAACAGTTTCCAAACCATGACAGAAACATCTCTGGAAGTGAGGTTTGGTGTTAGCTTCCAACAAAAGCACAGTTTTGGCTCCACTTCTAAAAATGTTTCTAGTGCCTCCAATTTGATAAGCAAAATCAAGGCAATAGGCATCTAACACGGACTCGCAGATCATTAGGGATTGGAAGGGACCTCGAAGTCTAATCCCCTGCCAGAGCAGGACCATCTAGACCAAGTCACCTATATCCAAAATTTAAATTTTGATATGTCCAAATTTTAAATTTGTGTCCAAATTTTAAATTTGTGTCCAAATTTTAAATTTTAAATTTCTGTCCAACATTTGATATTGAAATTTTAAATTTAAATGTGTGTTCAAATTTAAAATTTCAAATTTAAATTCAAGCTCAAAATTTAATTTTTAAATTTCAATGAAGTGTTTAACATGACATTTTATAAGCCTTTTTATTACAATGTTTTGCTAAAATAAATGTGGTAGCTACTGAAATCTACATAGAAAATATCAATCGTTCTCTATGTAAATATGTGTGGCAATCAAATATTTAATTAACTAATCTCTACCGTACAACTCTGTACGACGGTGGTATTAGACAACCCTGCGTGGGGTTCTACTTCTCAGGCCTGAATTGATATGACAGGAACATTTTAAATTTTGGATTTAGAAATTTTAAAATTTGAAGTGTAAAGAAGAAACCAGATCTGTTGAGATGTTGGTGTGGCCTCAGGAACATAAAGGAGATCTCGTGGGTTTAGTGCCACTATAGGCTGATCTAGTTACTTAATGGAGCTGCCATTATGGGACAGAAAGTAGTTTAAAGGGAGGAAATAAAAAATGATTTTGAAGTTGATTTCATGGTTGTATTCTAGGTTGACAGGAATTTGAGCCAGAATTGCTGGCCAAAATACAAGTGGCACATAAATATATTCTTACGTATAAACATCAAAGATTTATGTGAATTCACTCTAACTAAAATATATTTGTTTGTTCTCTCAACCTACCCTGACTCTTAGCAAATGTAAACAGATTAAGTGTTCAACATGACATTCTATAAACCTTTGCATTCCAATGTTTTGCTGAAATAAATGTGGTGGCTATTAAAATCTACATGGAAAATATAAATAGTTGTCTACATCCATGCGTGTAGCAATCAAATAGTCAATTAACTAATCTGCACGATGCTGGTGTTAGACAACCCTGCGTGGGGTTGTATTTCTCAAGCCTAAATGTATATGATGAGGGAAAAAAAAAGGTCTGTAAATGTCAAGTAAAGTTGTCCCTGTAGTTGTTGATCAGCAGCAAGATGCAAATTCAAAAGCCACTGCTGAAAACTACCGCATCCCTAACCGTGACGTGTGCGAGTCGACGTAATATTTACACACAGAGCGCTGATGAGGCAGGGATCTTGGCTAAACCACATCACATCCCTTCGTAGTCTGGGGGGTTAAAGTGTTTGAATTTACAGCCTGATCCCAGAAATGAAGATGCTCAAAAAAGAGAGAGAGAGGGAGGGAGGGAAGACCAGGCGCTTCGGCGCAGCTCGCTTCAGCGCGAGGAAACACAACGCAGTCACTGGCACGTTTCCACAAGAAAGTCTGGCTCCCAGATGCTTCCCTTGCAACTCCTCTAAACGTGTTCTTTCCGAGACATTTTTGCCTTCTCTGTGTTGATCATTAACTGCACGTTGATCAAAAAGAGAGACGCCCCCCCTTTCGCAGCTGAACGCCCTGTGGGCACTCGCCTGAAACGTTAGCACGCACCCGGAGCCGACTCGCCGCATTCTGCAATCAAATTAAATCACGTCGACTACTCTAAGGACTTTCTCCAGCCTAAATGATGAAATAAGGCAATTGGTAAAATGTCATGATTTGCCAGGAAAAAAAAGCCAGGTTACATCCGAAATAAGCAGAAAACTGTAACTGCAACACTGACTGTGCAGCTTGGGCTAGGGGATGCTGCTCTGGCAGGGGGTTGGACTAGATGATCTTTTGAGGTCACTTCCAATCCCTGATGATTCTATGACTTGATCTAGGTGATCCTGCTGTGGCAGGGGGTTTGGACTAGATCTTTCAAGGTCCCTTCCAATCTCTGATGATTCTATGACTTTGATCTAGGTGATCCTGCTGTGGCAGGGGGTTTGGACTAGATCTTTCAAGGTCCCTTCCAATCCCTGATGATTCTATGACTTGATCTAGGTGATCCGGCTGTGGCAGGGGGTTTGGACTAGATCTTTCAAGGTCCCTTCCAATCCCTAATGTTCTGTGATTCACACAGGTGAAATGTGTAACAGTCCCACGTTCATTGCTACAAGCACGGTCCCATTCCTCTTGTCTCGTGTGTGAAGTCCACAGTGGGACTGGCAACTGTGGATGTCAGACTTTACTAGCCCTACTTGCCACATACAGCGATGCACCTTGGACTGATGAGGTAGGACAGCAGGGAATCAGAAACAGTCCATTAGCAGATGACAACTGCTCCCCACGCTGCTGTGGAGCTGGCATGCAGCTGGATGTCAGAGAGAATCGGGGTCCCCAGAGTCCCAGATCACTTGAATTGCCTCACAGCCGGTGCTTTGGATTAGCCAGCTCCCACCTGACTTACCAAAAACTTTCTGTGGTCCCTTCTGGCTTCTTAAGAAAAGATCTTTCCCTTCACTGCTGGAATCCTACCCCTGCACCTCCCTGGAGCATCCCTTTGCCTACCCTAGGACACTGCATGCTGACATTTTGCTTTCTGAGGAGCAACCAACGTGATTCCTGCCTAGTCCAGGAATCAGTAGCCAAGAGAGAGAAAGAGGCAGCCTCTTCCCATGTTGCCTCCCTTTTGTATGTGTGAACTAAACATGAGACCCCTTGCAGACACCTTAGACTGCAACACAGAACATCAGGGATTGGAAGGGACCTCGACAGATCATCTACCCACAAGCAGCTCAGGCATACCTGCACACAGCCAGCAAAATTAATGAAGCTCTGGTTAATTAGTAGTTTTTTGTGGGGCTAACTTCTCCATTTTGAGGAGAGCAGGAAGGAAAGAGCAGGAAGGAAAGAGCAGCAGATAAAAGGCACCTGGAGAAGAAAAGACTTTACAGAAGGATTTATGCTGATGCCCTTCTGAAGGCTGAAAAATTAAAATAAGAGATTCGTATCTACAGCCACAGAATGATTAATTCAGCCTTTGAGCCCACCTTGTGGATCTTATTTGAGAATCCAGTTGTATAAATTATGGCTCTTTAATAGCTACCTCGTGAAAACCAGAAAAGTTGAGAAGCAATAGCCTGAGGCACCACATAACCTCTGGTTGCTCTTGTTTCTCAAAAGGCTCTGCCTAATGGTTTTAATCGTGCGATAGGCAGTCATTCTTCACGGACTCAAAAAGTAAAGGTTCCTTGATCTATCTCCACAGCATTCATCACAGTTACACCCAAGCAGTAGCACAAGCTCAACTTTTCTACTTTCATAAAAATACCTAAGAGCGTCCACATTTTGCTTTGAACTTGCTGAACTACAGCGGTTCCTCAAATTAGCAGCGAACGACTGTCTCACACACGGAGACCTCTCTGCTGAATGCTTGGTGTTGGGATTATTGCAGCTGCTTTTGGTTAGATCAAACCAGTGCTACCAGAGAAAATGGCTTTGCCTTCAAAAGAGCCAGCTTCGGGTCCAGAAGCCGCTGGAGACGGGCGTGCACGAGCAAGGCAGTGTCCGCATCTAACACGGAGCCAGCTGTCAGAAACGGAGCCTCCGTCGAAGAAATTACAGTACAAGGAAAATTGTTGGGGTGATTTTAGCTCTCCAGGATGACAAGTCTTTCTAAGACAGGATTCAGTCCCTGAACAAACAGCTTCTGTCACACGCTGTTAACATCAGGCGGGTTTTACAGATCAATAGTGTCAACAGTTGTGCAGTGCTGACGCACAGAAATTAGTATATAAAAAATATATATATATAATGTATAGATATTTATATATATTTTATATATCATAGAATCATCATGGCTGGNGATGTGGAACCTCCTGTGTCCCAGCTCATACCCATTGCCCCTCATCCTACCACTAGATGACAATGAGAAGACCCTGGCTCCATCCTCCTGACACCCACCCTTCACATATTTATAGACATTAATGAGGCCACCCCTCAGTTTCCTCTCCTCCAAGCTAAATAGACCCAGCTCCCTCAGCCTCTCCTCATCAGGGAGGTGGTCCACTTCCTTCATCATCCTTGTTGCCCTATGCTGGACTCCCTCCAGCAGCTCCACATCCCTCTTGAACTGAGGGCCCCAGAACTGGACACAACACTCCAGATGTGGTCTCACCAGTGCACTCAAGGTGCAGCCTCATCACTGCTGAACACAGGGGGACAATCAGCTCCCTGCTCCTACTGGACACACAGTTTGTAGTCCAGGCCAGGACATCATTGGCCTTCTTGGCTACTTGGGCACACTGCTGGCTCATATTCAGCCTCCTGCCAAAAGGAGAATAACTAACTAGACTCAATAGCCCACGTTTGCCATTTGCTATAGATACTGTGATTAACTGCTCTGAATCTCACAGCTGACAAAATGGTCACAGAGTCACTGAACATTAGGGACTGGAAGGGACCTCGAGAGGTCACCTGGTACCACCCCCACAAGTCATACAGTAAAAATGTCAACAGTACCTTTAACTTCTTCATAAATGCTGTCATCTGCTAGTTCACTGCCCACTTGTCCAACATCATCATACTCTTCTTCCTCCTCCTCAGGAATAGCATTAGACTCCGTATCTGTGAAACAGCAGCTTTAGAAGTGAGCGTTCACAGGGAAAGGATGCCCGAGCAGAAACTCAAGCAGGTTGGAAACGCAGTTCTTCTGTGGTCTGGTGCTTATTTTCTGCTGATGTTCACGTGGGAGAGCTTCCAAGCCAAGCTTAGAGAACCACAAAGATCATGCAGGAGGAGTAAAGTCACTCAAAAGCTACAACACGATGGACAACCACGAGTTGCTACCCAAAACTTGGACGAGTAGGAATCCCACAGACACAAACACGACAGTGAATGGACACAACTACCACGAGTAAGTACTACTGGCCATAAAGGCTCTGCTCTTTGGCTTACCTTGAATTACAAACTTGATTTGCTGCACCCACTCCTCTGCTTCCTCGGGAGTGCCAGCTGTAAACTATTAAACGAGTATTAATAACGACGAGCCGTAGCGACACGAGCACAACTACAATTTCATTACGCGGTGGCAAAAGAGGGGCGGCAGCCTTCTGGCCACTTCCTCGAGAAACCATTAGTAATTCTCTTCATGTCTCCTGGTACTTTTCTTGCAAGGATGCTTCTTATAATGTACAGCTAATTTTGACAAATTTACGTAATTGAAGGAGAGGATGATGGATTTGAAGCTGTGATCAGCAGCTGGCAGCTGTGCAGAAAAGAAGCTGCTTCTCTTCATCAATGTCAAAGCCAGAAGTGATGAACAAAATTTGCCCTTGACAATTAGAAGACACCCATGAATTTCTTTAGACTGCTGGGTACAGTTTTCTTAAAAATGTTCTTGTCAGCCCCCAACACACTACCTGACAGCTTAATTAACTGCCTTTCAACTGCAATCTCCGATATTTAAAACTTATTAAACTTACATTCCATATTGATGTCTAGCTGATAGGTCTGTGAATTGCACTGCTGATATGTGCCTTCACGTGAGGTTTTCCTTGCAGAGCCATGACCAACACAATGTGTATTTAACGTTTCCCTTCGTTCTCCTTCACTATCTAATTCATCCAAGAAATCACAGGGGCATTTTACACAATAGACATTAAAATGCTAACATGGAAATGACCAATAGATAAAGATGATAGATCTCCTTGCCATTGTCCAAAAGGATCTTTGAACACATGCATACAGATTTAAAATCACTTTTTTCCCCTCCCTAATGTACAGAGAGACAATAGAAGCAAGCAAGGGCTTCCTTTTCTTTCCTCATTTAGACCCTAGAATCATTAGGGATTGGAAGGGACCTCAAAAGATCATCTAGCCCAATCCCCCTGCCACAGATGTCAGCAGAAGTTGTTTTACTAAAACGTTAATTCAGTAACTGGAACCGGAGCAGCTTTATCAATTTAATTCCAAGCCAACGTAAAGAAGTCCCCACCTGATAAACGCGCTTATCGAGAGCGAAGATTTCGAAACAGCAATCTTTCTTTGCATCCTTCCGGAGGCTATTAGTCATTCTGACGGTGTAGCCCTCTAAGGCAAATTCACCTTTCTGTTGTTTGTCTGTTGGAGATAAAAAGCTGCAGTTAGAGCTTCATTTACAGCCCTGAGTGCAAGTGGCTCAGCTGGTTATTGTTTATTCAGATTTCTTTCTAGTTTATTAATTCCACAGAGAACAGGGAGGTTTCTAGCAAAACTATGAAGTGATGCTTTTGGAGAGGAAGTTTGTAGAATCATAGAATCATCAGGGATTGGAAGGGACCTCAAAAGATCATCTAGTCCAGTCCCCCTGCCACAGCAGGATCGCCTAGACCAAGTCATAGAATCATTAGGGATTGGAAGGGACCCCGAAAGATCATCCAAGTCCAATCCCCCTGCCAGAGCAGGATCACCTCGACCAAGTCACAGAATCATTAGGGATTGGAAGGGACCTCAAAAGATCATCCAGTCCAATCCCCCTCCCAGAGCGGGCTCACCTCACTGGAGAAGCCATGGGATCAGAATCACTCAGGTTGGAAGGAACCATCATACTGTTCCAACACCCCCCAACACAGGCAGGGACACCCCACCCTAGACCAAGCTGGCCAGAGCCCCATCCAGTTAATTGCAGGAGAACACGTACAACAAGAGTACACTTTTCTGTAGGATACCCAAGGAATTCCACAGGGGGGATGTTCGCAGGTGGTGGTCTTATTTAGTAACAAGAGCATCTTGTGACACTTGCATCCAGGGAAAGCAGTAGGGAACTTGCAAGACACATTTGCTGGGTCTGGTTGGCTCAGCTGGTAGAGCATGGGACTCTGAATTCCTGGGGTCATGAGTTTGAGCCCCATGTAGGACATCTTGAGACAGTGCTGTAGCCTTACCCTGCTCCAGCAGATGGGGTTGGGCTTAGATGATCTTTTGAGGTCCCTCCCAACCTCTAACATTCTGTGATTGTGTTTCCTATAAATCAGTGACTCTTTCAGGTTCAATAAATGAACGGAATAGCCAGCCTAGCTCAGGACTTACTGAGCCCCCCCAGCTCCTAAACTAAGCACTTAACCCAAAAAATAAACTTCAAACTCCTTTTTGAGCAACTGGAAAAGCTTCTTTCCACCCACCCCCAGATGTGCCTCCTTTGCACACAGCAGCAACACGGAGCAAAGGTTGCTCTAAATTCAGGAGCGCGCTCCAAAAGCGTTTCGCTCAGTGCAGCATGTGTTTCGTTAGCTAATAAAAGCACCGAGCCCTACCACAGTTTACTATGTGGAGCCATGTGGTGGTTTTAAGGACAACTCCAGTTTCCAAAGGCTCTGGTTTATGAAAGCATCACTCAGAACAGACCTGAGTTCAGATAGACTGCGCGCTGGGCGGGCAGCGCCGGCGTGCTCCTTCCGAGCTCTTCAGACCAAGCCTTGGTTTTACGTGCTCTGCGGTGTTATGTTGAATATTTAAAGTCGGCCAAACAAGTAAAAGTAACTCAGTTTTGCCATTTCTGTAGATCACAGCACAGCAGTCAATATGAGGAACCATCAGCCACATTTCACCCAGGCAAACACAGGACCAAGTGCAGTTGCCAGTGAAAGAAAATGCTACTATGTGGGAGGGTGTTTCCAGAGTCAAGAAAAGCACTAGAACCACAGAATCAGTCACAGAACATTAGGGATTGGAAGGGACATCCACAGATCATCCAGTCCAATCCCCCTGTCACAGCAGGATCACCTAGACCAAGTCACACAGGAACACATCCAGGTGAGTTTTAAACATCTCCAGTGAAGGAGACTCCACAACCTCCCTGGGCAGCCTGTTCCACCGCTCTGTCACCCTCACTGGGAACAAGGTCCTTCTCATATAGATGTGGAACCTCCTCTGTTCCAGCTCACACCCACTGCCCCTTGTCCTATCATTAGATGCCACAGCAGGATCACCTAGATCAAGATGCACACTGACATTACAGAGACTTCAGTTTCATTTTGAACCCCCAAATCAGAACCAGGGTTTTGCTTAGGCAGGAACACAGCAACCTATCTAGAAGGATCTAGGAAGAGACGTGTGGGTAGAACACACTTATCTGAAGAACAATAAGACTCTGAGTCTTCTGTTCTCCTGGTAGTGTTTTGTAATTCAACAACAGGAAACCCTGAAGTTGTCCCACAAGAGCTCAGAACAGATTTGCAAGAAGTACAACACTATCAGTCTTGTAAATGCAAAATCAAACATCAATATCATAAGCGTGAGTTGTTCTATAACCAAGTCAAATCTCACTTCAGAATAAGCTGTTCTTTGCTCTCATCTCCTCCTCTTCCCTTCTCTCCATAGCAGGCACACAACAGAGGAGCAAACCTGCATCTGTGTCGATCATTTTGCATCAGGGATTTAGAATTGTGAGAAGTTGGGGTAGCAGAGTGGAAAGTCAGGCACTAAATACTTCTTTAAAAGTCAAAATTGGTGCAGAGATATTTGAGAGAAAGAAATGGGGGGTTATAAATTTAACACTGAGAAAATATAGGTCTGTATGAAGTTCAGATACACAGATATTAGAAATAAATTGGGGGGTTATATATTTAACACAGAAAATACAGATCTTTAAGAAATTCAGATACACAGATATTAGAGACAAAAAAATGGGGGGGGTTGTATATTTAACCCAGAAACACAGATCCTTAAGAAATTCAGATACACAGATATTAGAGACAAATAAATGGGGGGTTGTATATTTAACCCAGAAGATACTGGTTTGTATGAAATCCAGATACACAGATATTAGAGAGAAATAAATGGGGGGGGTTGTATATGTAACCCAGAAACACAGATCCTTAAGAAATTCAGATACACAGATATTAGAGACAAATAAATGGGGGGTTATACATTTAACAGAGAGAAAATACAGGTCTGTATGAAATTCAAGGAGGACTTTAAGCAGTTTTCCTACATATAAACATCATTTCTCCTAAAAACAGCAAATAGTTAATGGAAGTGGGGCCAATATTATATTGGGAAGAAAGAGTCTCACGGGAAGCAGAGAAGTGTTCTGAAGTACCCTTGCACAACTGAATCCCTGGGAACTTTTAAAACAAAGAAGAAGAAACCTTCAGTGGGGTCTTGAAGTGATTGGGCTGTAAATCTGGGGCCTGAGGCGACGTGCCCCTGTTATTAGCACATGTAAGAAGAATTAGTGCCTTCTGAAGAACAGAGAAGGCTCCGCTCTGCTGGTAGGAAGGGAAGAAGTTACAGGGGCAGGCACTAGGAACAAAGGCACACACAGATTTCAGAGGGTGATAAAGCATTTATAGACACCATTAGAGTCTATGTGTTAACTCTTTTCATCTTGAAATTAGGGGTCTGAGAGACCGTAGGGTTTGCGTGGCTCCATGCTAGACATGGTTTCACATCCTCTCCCACAAGCAGGGTGTCTGCTTTCTAGATATAGTGTCAGTATCTCCAAACCAGTCATTCTTTTCCCAGCTTTTGGAACAGTCTCCTTTCCAAACGTAGGCATCAGGGTGGTCAGGCAGTGGAAAGGGCTGCCCAGGGTGGGGGTTGAGTCCCCATCACTGGATGTGTTGAAAAGTCACTTAGATTGGGGGATATGCTTTGGGGGTGAACTTGTAGAGTAGGGCTGATGTTTGGACTCAGTGATCCCAGGGGTCTTTTCCAACCTGAATGACTATGATTCAGTATTTTGGAGGGGTTTTTTTTAACAGCACTGCTAATGTCAAGTGTGCTTCTCAAAGTCTGAACTGAACGTTCTTGTAGGAGAAGAGTGATGTCCTTGACTGCAGTCACCCTGCTACAACAAAGTCCTATTGAACACCCACAACTCCTGCAGTTTTCAGTTATGGATCCTGTCAAAAGCAAAGTCTAAACTAAACAAGGATTTTTGCCTTTCCTGTGTGGTTGTTCAGAGTAGGAGGTCCAAGAGAAGAAGGTCTATAGCTAAAGGCAAAAGGATGCTTTAACAGCTTTGGCTTTGCCTACATCTTTCCTCACTGCTGAGAGAGTTCTCTTCCAAGTACTGCATGTGGCACAAATTCCAGCAGCCTGATTAGGCAAGTCACTAGAACTGATTTAAAACTGTTCCATCACCAAGTTCTTCAAAACAAACCAAAATACAAATCAAAACAAATCCCCTCTACTACTAGAAGTAGTCTATCCATTGGCCTAGCCACCACTGTCTCACTACTCAGAGAAGAGATAAATCAACACTTACATGTCCATATTAAAAATAAATAAAATATATTAAATAAAGAAGCCTGGACTTTTCTAAAAGCCTCTGAACTATCCCCCTATCTGACATCATATTACTGGCAGGCAGGCAGATATAATTTTCAAATTATAAACATTAATGGGCATTACAAATTTGGTTTAACAGGGGGAAAATACATCATGGTGTTATCAATTACTGTCTTGCTAAACATTTACCTGATCTCTCCAGTTTGCTCTAGACTCTGGTCTAGAGAGGAAGAAGTAATGAAGCCATCAATTCATTCATTTATAAAGCAACAAGTTAACTGTCCTTCTTCACGTGCACTTTGAGGTCTGGAAGGTCAGCCAGACAACTCATCTGCTTAAATACTCAGGAACTGCCAGAAATCACCTAGAAATCACCAGTGAGGGTGACAGAGCACTGGAAGGGGCTGCCCAGGGTGTTGTGGAGTCTCCTTCACTGGAGACGTTTAAGACCCACCTGGATGTGTTCTTGTGTGACTTGCTCTAGGTGATCCTGCTGTAGCAGGGGGATTGGACTGGATGATCTTTCGAGGTCCCTCCCAATCCCCTGTGATTCTTTTGTGCATTGAAGATCCTTCTCATGGTTCAGCACGATCATCACAATTACCTTTGTCGCTGCCGTAGTAATAGAAGGTCGTCCTGCTGATCGCACACCAGCGCTTCTGCCATTCAAACCCAAGAAAACTGTGGTCTGCAAGAACCAGAACCTGTGTTAAGTCTCTTTATGTCAGCACTGAACACCAACAGCATTTCTTCTCAAGGGTGAGGTAAGAGGGATGAAGAAACAAGCCAGGCACTCATGAAACCCAGTTATAAAGAAACCTGTGGCACTGAAAAGGAAATGAGAAATAAAAACCAGTGGTAGAAAAACAAATGAGGATTTGAAATCATATGAAGAGATAAGTGTAGCGTTAAATATCAGAAAATAATGAACAATTTCCTAAATATTTCCTAGAGTTATTGCAGCATTAAGTAGGTATTAAAGTGACAATATAAGATGTATTGAATCGAGGCAAATATTGACTGAATCAAAGCTCAGATCAATAGTTGCCCTCTTGAAGGCAGATAAATCTCGTTGCTCACTGAAACATGAAGTCAACGTATGGTATTTTTACAGAAGTCACCAAAGTTTTCCTCAAAAATATGTTAAGGTCTCTGAATGATGATGACAGTGGACTAGCACAGTGTGGCTTTTTGAGTCACTGCAGAAACAGGGTTTCCTTTTGCTGCCACAGGAGCAGTCGTGCACTGTCCTTCTTACACATAATGATGCTTCAATGTTTCTGCCTCTACTCCACTTTATTTATCACACCTGCATGAAGTTATTTGTGTGCAGAACATTGAATGCTGACACACAGACGTCCCCAATGACAGAGCTGCTGGAGGGTGTCCAGCGTAGAGCAAGGAAGATGATGAAGGAAGTGGGACATCTTCTTAATAGGGAAAGGCTGAGGGAGCTGGGTCTCTTGAGCTTGGAGGAGACTGAGGGGTGACCTCAGTAATGTTTATAAATATGTGAGGGATGGGTGTCAGGAGGATGGAGCCAGGCTCTGCTCAGAGACATCCAGTGATAGGACAAGGGCAATGGGAACATAGGAGGTTCCACATAAATATCAAAAGGAACTTCTTCACAGTGAGGGTGACAGCACTGGAACAGGCTGCCCAGGGGGGTTGTGGAGTCTCCTTCACTGGAGATGTTTAAGACCCACCTGGATGTGTTCCTGTGTGACTTGGTCTAGGTGATCCTGCTGTGGCAGTGGGATTGGACTAGATGATCTTTCAAGGTCCCTCCCAATCCCTAATGATTCCATGATGCTAGGATATCAAATGCACACTAGTTCTCACAAAGGCAGTTACATTTACCTTTCCTGCGTTTCTCCAGGTATCCAGACTTCAGGACAAACTGAAGATCCTGAGCAGCAACAGGAGGAAACTGGTTCCCTGAAAGAAAAATAAGTTCTTTAAAGGACCACTGTTCAAGAGGAATAGTTCACTTTTAATACGCAGGAACTACTGGAATAGTAATTCTAATGATGACTACACCAAGTTGTTTTAAGTGCAAAGACCCTCCAGCTATAAAAACCAGAGCTGTTGCTGCTGTCCTCACCACTCTGGTTCAGAGAAACACAGCTGTGTACCAGGACCTGCAAGTCTCAGAAGGAAAAAGATGTCATTGAACAAGCACCAGCAACTCAGAAAACATTGTGTGACTTTGTGACTTGGTCTAGGTGATCCTGCTCCAGCCTAGAGATTGGACTAGATCCTTCAAGGTCCCTTCCAGTTTGCCCTTAAACTTTCTAATTTAAAAGTTTCAACCACTGTTTGGATCTACTTGTCTACATTATTGTTTGAATCAGCTTGGGTTTTGATGAAGCAGCTTGGGAAGTGATCGTTTGGTGAAGAGCCAGACCAAAAGGGACACACTGCCCCACAGGAACACACGCTCGGTGTTGTTCTGCCTATAGGCTGAAGCTCATCTGAGCTGCCTGCTTCACACAGGCACAATTTCACTCTCAGTTTTGCTCCTTCTGCTGAGCCACATCAGGATAAACTGGACACTGCCATTTCCTGGAGCTGCATTGATTTTGCACAGGGCAAGGCCAGCTCGTGAAGAAAAGAACCTCCGTGAAAGAAGTAGTCTTCTACTGTTCTGGTGACACTGCAGAAACAAGTCGTCCTCCCGCTGTCAACCTGGAGAGAAGTCAGATTCCTTTTTCTGCTCCTCAGAGTAACTGAGGCAGTAAGTCCCCAAAACAAGCAGCAGCTGGTCAGCCCCACTGCCACTCACAACACAGGGGTATTCACAGAATCATTAGGGATCGGAAGGGACTCAAGAGATCATCCAGTCCAATCCCCCTGCCAGAGCAGGATCACCTAGACCAAGTCGCACAGGAACGCATCCAGGTGGGTTTTAAACCTCTTCTTACCCCTGTAAGACCTTACAGCTACTGCCTGGAGTCAGCACAGAGGACTCCTAAATGATGACACCTTTCTTCCATCTTTTTATTGCTTTACAGTGACAAACGAGTCCACATCTCGAGCAGGAGTTCGAGCGAGCTGCACGCCCGAGATGTGGGAACAGAGAGCCTGGAATTTGCACAGCAGATTGTTTTCTACAGTTGCTTTCAATCAACATGTTGCCCCTCCCTTCACTTGAAATAGATCAGCTTGGCACAAACCTCCTAAAGAGCCCCAGCGTTGCTAAAGCAGCACTTCTTCACATTGCACAAGCAGTTGAAATCCAACCCTCATGGGGCTGGACTACTGTATGGGACTTGGAGCAAGACAGCTCCCTCTGCAAAGATTCTATTCAACAGAGGAAGGCTGCCAAGAAAGAAGGGGCTGCTATGCTTTTAAATAAAGAACCATGAAGCAAATTGAACAACTTGCTTCAAATCACAGAACCCCAGAATCATTAGGGACTGGAAGGAACCTCAAAAGATCATCTAGTCCAATCCCCCTGCCATGGCAGGATCACCTAGACCAAGTCACACAGAATTATAGAATCATTAGGGGTTGGAAGGGACCTCAAAAGATCATCTAGTCCAGTCCCCCTGCCACAGCAGGATCACCCAGATCAAGTTGCACAGGGACATGCCCAGGCTGTTTTAAATATCTCCAGAGGAGACTCCACAACATCCCCAGGCAGCCCATTCCAGTGCTCTGTCACCCTCACCGTGAAGAAGCTTCTTTTCATATTTATGTGGAAACCAACATGATTTTTCATATCTACTTCCTACCTTGTGTGGTATGTTTCTGGACATCTCAAGGATGTAGGAATAAAGATGTTAAAAAGGCCCATAACCTTCCCCAGTTTGTCCCTTGGCACACTGTGGTTTCTGAAGCCACTTTTAAACACCACAGAGCAAAGGGGCACTGCAAGTCACAAAGTACTCTGTGGCTTGCAACTGAGTGAGTCTACAGCTGCAAAGGTATGGTTGCTCCTATGCACCCTTTCAGACCTCATGTCTGCTCCCACAGCTGTGGGCAACCACAGAGTTGAGGAAACAAGAACCAAATAAGCCTCTTCCCAAGTTTCCACCTCACAATGTCTCAAGCCATATTATTTCGATAATCAGATCAATACTATCCAGCATTTGGGGGCGTGATTATCTTGCATCCTCAACAGGCAACAAAATGAGGGAGGTCCATCTGCTTAACGTTAAACGTTCTCCTTGTTTCTTGACCACCCACTTGCAGACGCATCTCCCAGAAGAATGTCTTTTCCTCTGCTGGTGGGAATTACTTTGATGCACTCCAAACTCAAATCTGCAAGCTCTGCTCCACATGCCTATTCCCAGCCTGATGTGTACAAAGGTCATCAGAGACCGGGTCAAAATCCTAAACCTTTGGGTTTTAGAGAAATTTCAGAGAAATTGTACATAAAAGGCACCGTGTTCTTCCTCTTGGTTCTAGGTGCATCTTTATTTCTGAAGGACCCACAGGTGTTAACACTTCATCCTCCACACCAACCAGCTAGAACAGAACCAGGCTCTGTTATTCGGACCCATAGAGCAACAGGAATATGTTCTATCCCTTCAATGTGGGCTAAGGGATGCATAAAGCAAGAAGTAATTAGAGGTCAGTGCATTCTGCAGAGGTGCTTAGCATCCTTATGGGGAGTTAAATAGGCGAAGTGGCAGTAAGTGTAATTCATTAACAGCTAAATGGTTGATTACAGCTTGTTTTCCTAGTAGAGGACCAAAGGTTTAACTATTATCATGGTAAAAATGCCTTTGCTCAAATAATTGTTCACTGTTCCCCAGACCTAGCAAAAGAAAACTGCCAGGACCAAAGACATTTACTTGATTTTATGGAGAAAACTATGATTGTTATTTCTCTATCTGCCTTTACATCATCTTTTTTAAACTAAAAAAGTGATTTAAACTAAAATGATTTAAACTAAAATGATTAAACTAAGTGATTAACTAAAATGATTTAAAACTGATTTAAAAACTACTTTAAAAAAAAAAAAATCACTATTATTGACAATTATTTTTCCAGCTTCCTTTTTACTGAACTGAAGATCCATGTATATAAAAATAGGGAAACTGAAATCCATTCCTGTTTGGATTATTGTTAGTGAAAAAATTGACATTAGCTAGAAAACAGAGATAAAAATGCTGGTGATAGAAAGTGGATCTTGTCATCTGGTATGAAACTGGATTTTTTGTTTTTCCCCTCTAAGAACCAAGAGCTGCTGCTCTGAGGGCTGAAACAACATTCTTTAAAATACAGAAAGCAGGAGGTTTTGTTCTCAGGCTCAGGGCATTTATGACATCTCCCAGGCTGCAATTCTAAATTGGCAAAGATCTTCCTGAAAATATTTGTGTTAAAGTTGAGCAAAGACGACGCAGTGCTTCTGGCAAGACAAATAGTCTTTTCATACTCTTTTCCTCCCTCCCACTCCCCTTCTGACTGTGGTCTAGTGGGACGTGGTCTAGTAAGAGGTGACCCTGCCCATGGCAGAGGGGTTGGAACTAGATCATCCTTGAGGTCCCTTCCACCTCTAGTTTGTGACTCTCTCACACTTCTCCCCAAATCCTTGATACCTTCCCATTAAACTTGGATCTGGAAATAGAGCATCTACCCATTCTTAACAGCTTCTCCAGAGGGATTCCATTTGCTTTTAGCCTGTGCACAGCAGTACACTGGGGGCTCATCTGGTGCACAAGCACTGTGAACTTAGGCTAAATAAGATGTGTTTTACTTTCTCATGCTTATCTTCTTGGTCTAGATCATCCTGCTCTGGCAGGGGGATTGGACTAGATGATCTTTCGAGGCCCCTTCCAATCCCTAATGTTCTGCAAAGTTTAATGTTAAATGAATTTTTTAAATTCCCATTTCCTAGTGGCTTCTGATTAAGGAAAAGTTATTAGTAGGAAGACGAAGACCACACAAGTTCATTAGCTTCAGTAACTCTCTTGAGCAGTTTTCCAAAGACTACTCCAGTGCTTTGCAAACACAGAAGCCTCTTAGCTCTAAATTAGTTTAACATGCAGGAACCCAAAGGTGAGAAAATACATTCTATTCAAGAGAATAAAATTAAATGATCTAGTTTTAGAAATACTGGTTCAAGAAAAACTAGTGTTTTGGTCTTCAAAGGACTTGTTCCACAGACTGCCTAGTCTATGAAGTTTTGCTGAGGAGCTACCCCCAGCATTCACCGCTGTGTTCTCCTGTATTTACAATAATTGTATTCACAAGACACTTGTTGTAGTAACTACAACTGTATTCACAAGACACTTGTTGTAGTAACTACACTGTATTCACAAGACACTTGTTGTAGTAACTACACTGTATTCACAAGACACTTGTTGTAGTAACTACACTGTATTCACAAGACACTTGTTGTAACTACACTGTATTCACAAGACACTTGTTGTAACTACACTGTATTCACAAGACACTTGTAACTACACTGTATTCACAAGACACTTGTTGTAACTACACTGTATTCACAATAACTTTCACAGAACTCCTTGTCTTGATAGATTCCTTCAAGAGCCAGCAGTGTACTTTATTAAGGAATATTTCAAGCTGTGCCATCTGGTTCTAGTTTTAATTCCTTCTAATTCAGAATATGAAGTTTGGGTTGCAAACAGTAGTACCACACCCTCCAAGGCCTAAATGCTGAGTAGTCCTCCCTTGGAAGGAAACCAGTATGAGCATTTCTCCTCCCTTCCTTCCTGTAAGCTCAGGAGAAGGCAGTGGGCCAGGGAGCCTGAAAAACCAGTGGTATATTCTCTACAGAAATAGTCTGTTCTTTTAAACACATAGCTCAAGAGTTCTGCCTCTTCTTAGCAGCTCTGCCTCTTCTTAGCATTTTCATTTAGCCTCTGTAAATTTATTTTAAATTTTTAAAATATTACATCTATAGCTTTTCAATCCTCACCTTGATTCTGGGTTGGTAGGGATTGTAAAGATCATTATTCCATCATTAAAGATTTTGTATGGACAGGAAAAGGAGCAATGGGTTCAAGCTGAAACACCTGCAAGAGGTTTTATATATGGAAGTCACTTAATGCCAAGAGTCAGCCCTCTCAGATTAGCTGTGCAGCCTGTGAAGCTCCAGCTGACCTGTCCCCTGGCCAAAGGCTTGACCTGCTAAGCTTCTGAAAGGAAACATTCGACACTTTGAGCATTTTAAATGCTCCAACAGCTCATATCCTTGATCAAAAAAAGGTTTAACATTCCTGGGAGGAGCTGAAAAATCTTCCATACGTATAAAGGAAGAGATGAGAACTCCTACGGTCAGCTAAAAGCAGGCTCACACCTTTACAAGTGGCACTAGCAAATTTCAGTGAGGAGGCCCAGGAAGGCTGGAGTTTTCATTTTGCACATTTTACATACTCCTGCAGATACAAAATGGCTTGAGTGTTCTGCCTCTCTGCCTCATTTTTAACACATTTCTTCTAGCACTAATAATTTAAGTACAGAGCTAGTGAACCATCACACTCAAAGATCCTCTCCGTTTGAAAGCTGATTTGGATTAAGATGGAAGCATGAATTTACACTGCAGTCAACGTGAAAAGACAAGTCTTTTAAAATTAAAACCAAAGGAAAAATACTCTCACACAAGCTTTTTAAGTTTTCCCATTGCAGCACACTAAATACACACCAAACATCATTCAGCATGTAGAAGGAATCACAGAACATTAGGGATCGGAAGGGACCTCGAAAGATCATCCAGTCCAATCCCCCTGCCACAGGAGGATCACCTAGACCGAGTCATAGAGTCAGTCAGGGTTAGAAGGGACTGCAGGATCATCCAGATCAGACCTACTGTTCCAGTTCTCCCATAAATCCAGCTTTGTTGCAGACAGTCAACTCAAAACATCCACCTGAATTGGGCAACAGCCTTTCTGAGTGGTGCCAAGCTACAGCACACACTTCCCTTCCCACACAGCCCTGTTCTCTCTCTCAGGTGACTCTGTGCAGCTCTTAACTCAAGTACAAATACATGGAATTTCTTTGTTTGCAGTTAGCAGCAATTATTTTCATTTGGATGCCCTCTGTGGGACTGAAAGCCAAAGGTGAAGGAGGATCACTTGTATTGACTTGCAGAATGACAGCTTGTCTTTTCCTGTGGCTAACGCATACAGGTGTCCTTATCCTCAGCATCCGCCCTGGGAAATCCCTGAGTGTGAGGGGATTAGAAGTCCTCAGACCAGAGTTACCATTGCACTCTGCAAAAAGGGCCACGATTAGGGAAAGGAGAATCAAGATGAGAGCTGTGCTTGAGTTTTGAGGTATCTGTTAGAGAACTTGAGTTACAAGGAGGAAGTAGCTGAGTAAACGTCAGTGGGGCTTGTTCGAAACACTTTGATCTTGTGTCCACTGATTTCCACACCACACATGAATTTTCCTTCAGCCTATCTCTGCACATAAATCCAAAGTAAGGAGAGCACACGGAGTAGAACAGCTCCCTCACGAGGGTACTGGGTCTTTTGAGCTTGGAGAAGAGGAGACTGAGGGGTGACCTCATTAATGTCTATAAATATGTGAAGGGTGGATGGCAGGAGGATGGAGCCAGGCTCTGCTCAGTGTCATCCAATGATAGGACAAGGGGCAGTGGCTGTCAGCTGGAACATAGGAGGTTCCACATCAATATGAGAAGGAACTTCCTCCCAGTGAGGGTGACAGAGCACTGGAAGGGGCTGCGCAGGGGAGTTGTGAAGTCTCCTTCTCTGGAGACAGTTAAAATCCTCCTGGCCATGTTGATCTAGTGATCCAGCTGTGGCAGGGGATTGGACTGAATGATCTTTTGAGGTCCCTTCCAATCCCTAGTGTTGTGTGGTTCATATACAGTATTTTCTTGGTCTAGGCGATCCTCCTGTGGCAGGGGGATTGGACTAGATCTTTTGAGGTCACTTCCACTCCCTGATGATTCTATTTTCATCTAGTTTAAAGATGCATGGATTCTGCTCAGCCTACCAGTGCACGAGAACAGCAGCATTAAAGCTATCAACTGGTATTGCCAGATTCCAACTGAACAGAGACTTTAAAGTTGCTCTGTGAAAGCCAAAACCAGAAAATGGGACTTTGACAGGACCTGCTGACAACCTCAACGATGACGATGCTAACAGTGCTGCCCTAACAGATCTGGCAGTTGCTGTAGTGCCTATGACAATGCCATTAATATGAATGATGCACGCTTCACGTAGCTCCCTACCTAGGAGCTGCACAAATGATATCATCTTCGTTCCAAGTAACAAATCAGTAATCAATATTTGTAGAAGTAGACTAATCCTTTGTAAAATCACTGCTTCAGTGATTGAAGAGTTTGCTCAATTTACACAGTTAATCCCTCTTCCTCTGCTTGAGCCCTCTATTTATTCCAACCACTTACAGTGGTAGCTACAGCAGATTAATACATCCCCCTATGCTAAGCGTGTCTTGGCAATTGACCCAGCATATTGCTGTCAAGATAATCTTTACAAACACTGAGCTTTCCTTACCAAGCCTGGAGGCAACTTTCAGAAATCAAAAGTTTACAGATAATCACAGGAAGATCCCCTCCTCACACATTCTCACTTCCCCATTTGATTATCTCTCGGAGGTGGCACCTGCTGTTATATTCTACAGCTCAAATGTGCCACCCTGGGTTTTTTAACTAAAACCATATTGATTAAAATGATCAAATAACAAAGTTTTTAGCAAGGAACATATCCAGGCTGTGCTATCCTTTTCAAGTTGAGTAGAAGATGTATAGAGCACAGTTATCCCACAACACAACCCAGCACAGTTCATAAAACATTCTCTCCGCAAATTTTGGAAGAGCCAGTCAGAAACTCAAAGTAGAAATAATTTTCTGAAAGTTAAATCCTAGATCTTCCCTTGAGGCATTTTGAAAGGTAGGAAATCTAAATTTTCCTGATTAAAAAGCAAATTAGAATTGAAGCCCACTAGAGAAAGAGAAGGCATTTTGTAGTTAGGGGAAGGAAAACAAACTGCACAGCAGCTCAGATTCCTCTGTTGTTCAGAGGTTGATAAATCAAAGCTCACTGAGCTGGAAACTTCTGCCCAAAGCTTTTTTAAGAAGATTTCTGCAATACAGAATGTGACCTGGCTGGGGAATTTAAAACCTCTCAAAACTCTCACAGGGGACTTCAGCAAAGCTCAAATGTGCCTTCGTTATTTAGCTGGATTGTGGTGACAATCCTCTCTAATTTATAGAATCATTAGGGATTGGAAGGGACCTCGAAAGATCATCTAATCCAATCTCCCCATTGCAGCAGGGTTCCCCCAGAACAAGTCACACAGGAACATGGCCCAGGTGGGTTTTAAACATCTCCAGAAAGGAGACTCCACAACCTCCCTGGGCAGCCTGTTCCAGGGCTCTGTCACCCTCACCGTGAAGTTCCTTCTCATGTTTATGTGGAACCTCCTCTGCTCCAGCTCACACCCGTTGCCCCTTGTCCTGCCATTGGATGACATTGAGCAGAGCCTGGCTCCATCCTCCTGACACCCACCCAATGAAGGCTGACACCACCAGTTTTCCTGAATGCTTCCAGGATGCTTTCCTGAGTGCTTCCCATGGAATTTATTTAGCCACCCATTATGACTTTTCAAAAAGATGTGACAGGGCACGCTTCAGGGCGTCAGTCTTTTGAGTTTTAACCCAATACCCTTTCTCCACTCTTCGTTAAGGTTCACAGGAGAACCCATTTTTAGCAGCCAGCAGCAGAGGCTGCTAATTTGGTCTCTAAGAGACACGGGTGCCGAGAGGATCACACGAGTAAACAAATGCTACCAAGACAGCCTGCAGCTGCAGCAAAACCTTAAAATACATTGGACTCCTGTGAACTCTGTCCCACTGCCATCCAGTGAAATGCAGTTGGCACCACCAGCCAGACTTCTGAACCACAGCACCCCAAGGTGCCAACACTTGGCACGTTGCTTTCGCCTCCAAACCCATGGGGAACGGTTGGGCGAGCATCAAGACAGCCAGCGAGCCGCAAGTTGCTGTGGGGCTCGGCCACGCAGCCACTACTCATGCTCCAGGCCAGGCTACAAGAGTGAGAGGAGGAGACCAGCTGGAGCAGTCTGAGTGCAGGTGCTGGGGAAGCAACAGCAAGACCGACAGGGCACAGGGCTGACGTCCTGGGGCAGGCTCTGTGAAGGCAGCACCAGTCACGAAATCCCGCGTAAAGGCGCCTGTTAAACCTTTAACACGCGCTGATCCCGCGGGCTCCTCCAGCACCCTGTAGCTGCAGCACTGACCGCTTGACTAAGGCATCACAGGGTTGCAATTGGCTTAACAAGAACTTTACAGCAGCTGACAGGCAATTATGTCTTCAGTTTAGCTCTGGAATATTTACTCTGACACTGAGCCCATCACAATTCCAGCTACAACTAGCAAC
This sequence comes from Rhinopomastus cyanomelas, assembly GCA_013400115.1. Taxonomy (NCBI): domain Eukaryota; kingdom Metazoa; phylum Chordata; class Aves; order Bucerotiformes; family Rhinopomastidae; genus Rhinopomastus; species Rhinopomastus cyanomelas. The sequence continues at coordinate 96,071 of VXBP01000797.1, read as the reverse complement.
GGCCTCTTTTAGGACTTCCAAGCAACTTTCACGCCGGTGGTGCGGACAATGCGGGGATTTACTTCAGGTTTCTCATGTGGCTGAAGATATTATTCAAGATGAGGTCCTTTCCAATCCCTAATGGTTCTATGGTTGGAGCAATATGCATCTCCCCATCAACGCTGTGGCATGGTGCCCTTTGTCCACATCTGGAAGCACTGCTGTATGCATTTAGTAGATGTTAACTAGCCAGTGTACTCCAATCCCCTGCACTCCATCAGCATAAGAGATCCACAGATTCATGGAACTAGAGTCTGAAGGTGAATTTGAACTTCTAAAGGCCAGTTCTAGATGATCTTTCGAGGTCCGTTCCAATCCCTAATGATTCTATGAAGTGTCGGGGTATCACTGTGGATTTTTAACATCCATAGTCACACAGAATCAGAACATTAGGGATTGGAAGGGACCTCAAAAGATCATCTAGTCCAATTCCCCCTGCCACAGCAGGATCATCCAGTCCAACCTTCAACCCAGCACTAAATCATCTCCATAAGCACCGGATCATCACATTGTTTAAATCCATCCAGGGATGGCGATTCTACCACTGTCCTGGGCAGCCCATCCCAATGTTTGATAGCGCTTTGGCTGAAAACATTCTTCCTAATATCCAGTGTGTTTGGTGACAGAACATTAGGGATTGGAAGGGACCTCAAAAGATCATCTAGTCCAACCCCCCTGCCAGATGCAGAAACTACTTTTAAGACACCTCACCAGAAATGAACACTCCTATGATGACAAATGCATCACACATCCCCTGCACAGATCACCAACATGAAGAAAACAGCAGTGAGAAAGTGTAGCTGAAGGAAAATTTTGTCTTGAAAACGATTAGTTGATTTGGTAGAGGGCAAAAAAAATATCCACAGGGGTTGTCAACACTACTGTCATGTACAGAAAGGAAAATCAAGAGTCGCTCGTTATTCTCAGTTGGAGAGGTCACTAATGTTATCTTGCACATGATGATTTGATGCACTGGGTATGATTAATGCTTGTTTAAAGGACACTGCCAAGGTCTCCAGGTCAGACTATGACCTTCCTTCTTTTTTTTAACCCAGATCACAGAATCACTCTGGTTGGAAAAGACCCGTGGGATCATCAAGCCCAACCACCTACCCTACAAGTTCACCCCTGATAGCCACTAAGAGAATATTAGTAGTTCTGTAAGTACTTTCCTCCCTCTGCTCCTGTTAGAACAAGAAGCACAAAAGTCTAAGGTAGCAGATTAGCAGGAAAAAAACCCATGAAGAAGCAGGTGAGTCAGGACCACGTTCGTGCTGCAGTTCTAATGGTTGGTCCAGTTACAACTATCACTTGACATTCTACCTGCACAAGTTTCAACAGCTTCAGACATGAACACATCTTGATGCTTTCTGATAAATCTGCATGTGCTTGGACTCAAACTTCTTCCTCAAAAGACACTTTCAGGTTCTTGAAAATTTTAAGGATGAAAAGTTAAGACATCTGAAAAGCTACAGCCTCAACATTCACTAAGATGCTGGGGTTTTGCACAAGGTGTGTGGCATGATCTAGATGTTAGGACTACTGGGTTTATTTGGATTTAGGTTGGACTGGATGATCTTTAAGGTCTTTTCCAACCTCATCATTACTGTGATACTGTAATTTCATTTCTCAATGTGTTCTTGCATCTCTAGCTGGAGCTGGAGCTCTCCTGCCCTCCAGCAGGAATTAGTGAGTTGAAGACTTCCTGTTTACAGACTGAATTCATCTACTTCTGTCACTTGATTTTTCATATATTTTAACACAACTTTAAGCTGAGGCTGTAGAAAACACACAGCAGAAGTGTTAATAAACAGCTGTGGCTACCTGGCTCTTCTCAAGATCACCTTCAAATTGAGAGAGGAGCACTAAGAACTTTTTTAAAAAAAAACACAAAACACTCTTGGCAACTGCTCTAGGTGGTCCTGCTGTGGTGGGGGTTTGGACTAGATGATCTTTTGAGGTCTCTTCCAATCCCTAATGTGCTGTGATTCTGTGATTTATTTTTTTTTTGAAATTTGATTAAAAAATAAGTTTTCCCTGTATTTTTCCAGCAGCACTAAGAGGAGAGAACTTTTACCTCATCATTACACGGCATTTGCTCCAGACTTAAGAACTTAACTCCGTGGTTACGTGTTTCCCTTACGGCTACAGTTCCAAGTGTTTGGTGACAGACTGGTTTCTTGCTGGTCCCTGTATTCTTCTGCTTTTCCACAGGGTAGCAGTGTGCTTCAGAACAAGGCTGCCACTGTGGGAGCATGAATGAGCACACAACCTCCCCGCAGAAAGCAGCTGTTCCCTCTCGTACGTACGCAAATGGCAGACTGCTGCGTAACGAAGGCAGCCTTATTCCACGCAGGCTGGGAACAACAGAGCCAGAACAGGCAGCACAAGTTTTCCTAGGAAGCAGTGAACTGAAGCCTACCCAAAAAAAGATATGAATTCTCCTTAATAGTCTCAGTTGTGAAAATCTTCTAAGGAAAATACTGATTAACACTTGCAAACTTAATCCTTTAAAACCCTAAAGACAAAGATGCATCTGTTCTAAGATGATAATTTATTTTTTAATAAATTCAGCATGTAATTAAGAGAGAAGTCCAGACATTTTTCCCCCCCTCAAAATACTATCGTTACTACACATGACCTTGGACAAGTCATTGAATCTAACTCAGTTTTCTTGTCCATAAAATGGAGATAATACCTCTGCCCAGGGCTACTGTGAAGCTGAACTCGTCGCCCATAAACGCGATCTGAGCTAGCAAGGTGAAAGGGTTTTGTCAGAGCCCCGCGCCACCGCGTTTGTCACCGCTTTTAATAGCCCTGATGAAGCCACGTGAATTTTGAATGACAGCATTAAGCAGACTCTCAGACCAGCTCTTGCTGGAAGTAAAAGGCATCACAGATTTCTTCGGATGACCCCGATCTGAGCTCTGACGACTAACGAACGGCTGAGTCAGAACATTGCTATGTGAAGTGCTGTGAAGAGTCTTCCAGATGTCAGTTGTTCTAACAGGGGACCGTTTATTCAGTGCTGGAGGAGAGCAGTTGCATCAGGGGTAGAACAGGAAGAAGAGATGCTAGAGGAGAAGAAACAGCTCACATTCATTGGCTCGCTAAGCAACAAGAGACACTAAACTCTTGCAGAGCTTCTGACTGATGGTCACTAGTGAAGTTGATCACAAACTTGCTTCTTGTAGGAGCAAGTACATGGACAACAAGACCTAATTTATTGAATCAACAACATACAAGCAACAGAGCACTGGAACAGGCTGCCCAGGGGGGTTGTGGAGTCCCCATCCCTGGAGATGTTTAAAACCCACCTGGATGTGCTCTGTGTGACTTGGTCTAGGGGATCCTGCTGTGGCAGGGGGATTGGACTAGATGATCTTTCAAGGTCCCTTCCAATCCCTGATGTTCTGTGATAGTACTGTTTGTGACACACCAGCAACAGTCTTAAACCCAAACGGTCAGTGCGTAGCCTGCAGCCAGAAGACACTTCCTTTTTAAGCATCAGCTTCAAAGCTACCAAGCCTGGCATACACTTGTCAGAGCTTGGCTTGATCGACACCAAACGCTCAAACATCAGCCAACACCACATCAAGGTGGGCTGCACAACCACACTCACTGTGACCATTAATGAGAACCTGAAGTATATCTTGACAGGCAAGTTCTCTCATGGATGGGAGAGGACATGAAAGATCTGGACACAACTGTAGAAGAGATTCATCTCTCTCCACTGAGCTTTGGAGAGACACTGGCAGTTTATTCCCAGGATCACCTAGAGTTACCACTCAGAGATCTCAAAGCAAAGCACCACAAACCTTTCCACACACAATCTGTGGGGGGGGGGAAAAACCTCACCTGCAGGAAACCACCTTCCCAACCCACTTCTGTGTGTTCCAGCTGTTCCTGTTTTTGACACCAGGGTCTGGAAAGACCCTTTTTTCTGCACCAAGTCTTACACTCTCACTCCCTCAGAGCTTTCCTATGTCCAGTAGTAATTTTCCAGGCTCCCTCCTGCTTCTAAACTCCCCTAATTTCACCTCCTGTAGCTCCTTTTCTCCATAGTTTCACTTCCAGCCTGCTGAGACCCCGCTTTATCTCATGTCCTCTCCATTTATGAAGAGCTGACTCTGCACTACCCACCGGCCCCGCTCCACATGAGGGGAATTCTTAGCCCAGGAGGATCCTACAGAATCGCAGAACATTAGGGATTGGATGGGACCTCAAAAGACCATCTAGTCCCAGTCTCCTGCCACAGCCCCTGTAACCGGGTGAGCACACCAGCTCTACTGGGCACAGGTCCTGTTGCCAGCTAGACTCACAGAAATAGAACCCTCAAGCCATCTGCCCAGGAGGGCTGCAGCAAAGGGGTTGCACAGGTGTCCGGGACCGGGCTGTAACACAGGTCAGCTGGTTTGGAGGAACCACATCCAGCCTGTCAATCAGGAATCACCTCTCCCCTAAGTTATGACATTCCAGGGAATGAGTTAAGTGTGAAGACATTCGTTAGCTTTACCCTCTCCTTTCTGTGCTCTCTGATCAGCTTTGAACTTCTCAGGAGAAGTCCACAGAAATTATCCCATTACTTTGCTATTTTTAGAACCCCTTCCTCCACTGTGGTCCCAGTCCTCATTATTATACTCTACCACAGGGACAGTCTTCTAGCATTAGAAATTTAAGCAAGGCTTTGGGTCCCAAAGCATATCAGCAGTTAAAAAGAACCAGTCCTTCCACCCCGGCAGGAGCCATAATCAGAGGCCAACCAACTGGAAAAAACCCACTAACCAGAAAACCAGGTCCAAGACCAACCTCAGAGAAGTCTTATTTCACATACCTGCTCTTATTCCTTCATCAGGGCTGGATTTACGTGATGGAAACATCTGGCAGAGGTTTAGTAACTGCTTCATGGACAGCAGAACCACCGGTGCAGAAGTACTAAACTCCTGAGCACGGCACAACCACTCCTGTGATTTGGCACCCAGTGCCAGACAGACACAAGTGCTGTCTGTAACTCCAAGGGTGGGCACCCATCGTGCCCGTGTTCGTTAGTCCCACTTGTCAGAACGGCTCTTCAGCCCAAGGACACTGCTGCGATGACAGCACTCTGCCATTTCTCATTCCAAGGCTAGTATTCCAAGCACTGTACACCTATACAGAAATGGTTTGGAAGGGACCTCAGGGATCATCTAGTTCCAACCCCTGCCCTGGGCACCTCTCATCAGACCAGGTTACCCACAACCCATCCAACCTGGCCTTGAATTATAGAATCATTAGGGATTGGAAGGCACCTCAAAATACTTCCACATGTTCAAGCATCCACAATCTCCCTGGGCAACCTGTTCACAAAGTGTTCCAGTGCCTCAGCACTTCTTCCCCTAACTCTACGCTCTTGCTTATTTTATACCAAGTCTTTATTTGCTGACTACCTACCACAAAGGAGCCTGTTTTTGTTCGCAGCTTCTGAGCGCTTAAGGAGTGACGGCGGCAGAAGTAAGAAGCCATGGATTGGGCAGAGCTCGTATCAACAGACTGGGAAAGCTCCACACCAAAGTCTCGCGTTAGAACATATATTCTCTTCCCATGGTAATGCTCAGAACCCCCCGGGATGAACACTGGCACGTATTTCATAACTAAAAGGCCTTCAGGCAGCTATAAGCAATCTCCACATTTATTTATTCCAACGCCTGCCGCGTCCATAGGATGTATTTTATGGCTGTGCCCCTGTGAAGCAGCCTGCAGCACGGCTGCAGCAATAGCCACTGCAATAAATGCAAATAGGACTGTGGTGGTACCACGTGCACCGACTGTACTTCACTGTGAAAACTTACGCTGATCACTGCGACATAAAAGCGCCCATTAAAATAATGTTAATTGCATTTATTAGCGCTGTACTTCATCGGGTGTTAACTACAGCTGCTGCCTCTGCTCTGGTAGCCATCCAATCCTACTCCTCACCACCCAGCACTCTCCAAAGCACAGGATGAAGCTGACAGTGACACTTCAGCCCATTTAAACACGTGTACTCAGAGCAGAATCATAAAATCACTCGGGTTGGAAAACACTGTGGGGATCACTGAGCCCTGCAACAGGCTGCCCAGGGGGGTTGTGGAGTCTCCTTCTCTGGAGATGTTGAAAACCCACCTGGACTTGGTCTAGGTGATCCTGCTGTGGCAGGGGGATTGGATGAGATGATCTTTCGAGGTCCCTTCCAACCCTGGTGTTCTGTGATCATCCAGTAGCCAGCACATCTCCCAAATGCAAGAGCAGTTTGATGCACGAAAATCATCACAATCACAGAATCATAGAATCGTTAGGGATTGGAAGGGACCTCAAAAGATCATCTAGTCCAATCCTACTGCTTCAACACGATCACCTAGACCAAGTCACATCCAGGCAGGTCTTAAACATCTCCAGTCAAGGAGACTCCACAACCCCTCTGGGCAGCCTGTTCCAGTGCTGTCATCCTCACCATGGAGTTCCTTCTCATACTTATATGGAACCTCCTGTGTTCCAGCTCACACCCATTGCCCCTCATCCCATCACTAGAAGACACTGAGAAGAGTCTGACTGCATCCTCCTGACACCCATTCTTCACATACTTATAGACATGAATGAGGTCACCCACCAGTCTCCTCTTCTCCAAGCTCAAGAGACCCAGCTCCCTCAGCCTCTCCTCATAAGGGAGGTGCTCCATCTCCCTCATCACCCTCGTTGCTCTACACTGGACTCCCTCCAGCAGCTTTCTTCTGCAAAGTAGCTTTTTAAAAAATAACTTTACTGAATATTTGGTGTTAAATTTGGACCCATTTAGGCTAAGACATACTGAAAATCCAGGGCAACGTCCACAGCAGCAGCTCTCCAGCGCGCACGCCCAACTTACTCTGAGCAGTTCTATTAGCAGCACAGCAGACAATGACAGCTAACTGAAGGACACATTCACTGCCAGCATTTTCCAGCAAAATCTTAACTACATTCATTTAACCCTTGAAAGATCCATTCTGTTTTAAAGTACATTTGGATCAAGCATGAGGCCAATACTTAATTTCCTACGGGGTTTGGAATCATAAATGTAAAGCTCCATCCAGCAGCAGTCTGTTTCATTGCATGATCTACACTGTTCTTTCATTCCAGGAGTGTGCAGAGGACTGCAGAACCTGAAAAACTTTGCTATTACTTCTAAAAGGTGAATAATCACACTAAGCATGACAGGATGATTACGGTGCTACCCGTGGAATCTGATTTATCTCTTAAAAGATCAGTTTAAATCATCAGAAGCTGCATTTGGTTTTATTGGAGATTCATCATATTGAAAGCTTTTTGAAGAAAACAACAAAAAGAGTTTTGTTTTAATGTTAAGAAGGGTCAGACTAATAGGCATAAATTATTTTAGTGCCTTAGTGCACCCAACACCTGTGAGCAGCTTTCAGTGAGGCAGCTGAATTATAGGTAGTTTTAGTTTCCAGAAGGGAAAGCAGTTTAATATAAAGATGTAGATGACTTGTCAGACATACTTAGCGCAATGAAACTTGTACTTGTGGAAACACAAAGAGGTTTAATGCCAGCATTAGTCACAAGACAGACCCAAACTGCAGGCTCCAACCATCATCTCAGCAGCTCTCGACATCTTTGCAACACACTGACAAAGATGACTCTTCATGGTTTTGGCACTAAAGTCCATGACTAGATGTTTTAACCCCATCAACTACGTGGCGATTCTGTGATGCTGTTCAAAGAGGAACTTAGTGTATTGATTTCATAGAATCATTAGGGATTAGAAGGGACCTTGAAAGATCATCCAGTCCAACCCCCCTGCTACAGCAGGATCACCCAGACCAAACCATAGAGTCAGCTGTGACATGAATCATAGAATCATTAGGGATTGGAAGGGACCTCAAAAGATCATCCAGTCCAATCCCCCTGCCACAGCAGGACCACCTAGACCAAGTCACACAGGAGCATATCCAGGTGGCCAGCATACCTGGCAAACAGGGGGAAAAAGAAGCCAAAAACACCAGCAAGTAATTAAGGAAAAGCAAGTAATTACAGATTTTGTTATAAATCTCCAATTAATACTTCTGTAGCATCTGAACAGCAAATTAACTTCCATTAGCACCAGAAGAGGTTAAAACTGGGCAAGGACAGAACATTTAGAATCACAGAATCATTAGGGACTGGAAGGGATGAATCCTAAGGGATTGGAAGGGACCTCTAAAGATCATGCACTCCAACTCCCCTGCCACAGCAGGATCACCTCGACCAAGTCACACAGTCAGTCAGGGTTAGAAGGGAC
>VXBP01000797.1:242-82742 GCA_013400115.1 Rhinopomastus cyanomelas | reverse complement strand
ACTTCCATGAACTTTGCTGTGTAAGTTAGCTGTGATCTTTCAGATAGAAAGTGTCATATTCAGTGCCTCCAGAACACACTTCACTGGTTTGGGTGTGATCTACACACCAGCCCCTACACTGCATGGCCACCTTCTCATAACACAGTGAACCAGTAAGGAGCAACGCACCAGTTTGCTGTCTGCATCAGCAGCCCCATGCACTGCTGAAAACTCCAAGGCTGAGAGGTGGGGGAGGCAGGAGGATCCTATCCACACCTTTTATTACCTAAATAATTTTCTGATATTAAAAATAACCCACTCAGAGCACAATGTTCTTTAGAGCAGCTAACAGAACGCCAACACTGATGATCTTTCGAGGTCCTTTCCAACCCCTAATGTGCTGTGGTTTTCACATTCCAGTAATATTATTGAAACCAAGACTTCAATTATTGAAACCAAGACGTTACACAAAACTACAAACACTTCTCATGCCTCAGATGGCGGCACCAGTTTAAAGCCAACCAAAGAGTCTTTTTACCATTTACAATAACACTCAGAGCTGTGGAAGTTGTATATATGTTAGGATGACATCTGTTAATAAATGAAGTGCTTCTGAAGGCAGAAAAAAAAGTTTACCCTATGTCCTTTGAATATCCATTTTGGATTGTCGAAAACTTCTGAAAGCTGGGAAGTGTGAGACATAACAGAGACCTGGCCATGTAAGCAGGAGCTAGAAAACTCAGGACTACTTTTGGCTCTTAACGAGACACTGTCTGTGATCCCAGACAAGCCAAAGCTACTTTGCTCTGCCCCTCTTCATGACAGAGCCACAGAATATCAGGGGTTGGAAGGGACCTTGAAAGATCGTCTAGTCTGAAGCAGTATCCACACCTTCACATAAGTGCTGTGAGATTATTATTTTTCCACTACTTTGGAGGGTTTTTTCCTTCTTTTAAAAAAATCAGAAGCAAACTGACACATTGGGTCTGGTTGGCTCAGTTGGTAGAGCGTGGGACTATGAATTCCTGGGGTCATGGGTTTGAGCCTCATGTAGGACATCTGTGACTGTGAATTAGAGGGGAAAAGGGTTTTATTTTCCTCCTGCTGTGTCCCTTTACTGATTCTCCCCTGCCACACCCACATTTTTTAGAGCAATGCATGGTCCAGGTGATCCTGCTGTGGCAGGGGGATTGGACTAGGTGATCTTTTGAGGTCCCTTCCAATCCCTAATAATTCTGTGATTCTATGTAGGCAGTTGGAGACAGACAGCAAGAGAGGGGATGGGATGGGGAGGTCACAGCTTGTGTAAGTCTGGGGTGTCACGTGTGTGCTGATCCACACACTGCCCAACAAACCACACAGCTTCTTCTGTGACTGCTACAGAACACATCACATCCACAGACAAAGTGAGGGAGATCTGGGAGAGAGGATCCACACGGTAAAAAAATAAGACTGATTATCTATATGAAATTCTTCTTCAAGACAACTAATGCTTGATCCTAATAACATCACCCCTCCTTCGTAAAAATAAGATCAGATGAGGTGTAACAGCTGTAATCTAACACGTACAAATGGCTCATTGAAAATTATAGACAGTTCATAGAATCACTCTGGTTGGAAGACACCCCTGGGATCATCGAGTCCAACCAGCTACCCTACAAGTTCACTCACACCACATCCCTCAACACCTCATCCAAACAACCTTTGAACACATCCAGCGATGGCGACTCAGCCACCTCCCTGGGAAGCCCATTCCAGTGCCTGACCACCCTTCCCATGAAAAAATTCTTCCTAATATCAAGTCTAACATCACAGCTGCAATTTTTCCTCAAGTTGAATGAAAACATTTCCATTCTCAGCATCCCTCAAAATAAAATACTGGCTGTAAAAATGAAGCTGCTATAGTTTAAGGACTTAACTGAGCTTTGGTCACTCTGTCTCTATCCTCACATTGAGGACATGGGTATCCTGCAGCACAAGTAGCACAAAAACTACTGACTATTGGAGCCTGACTGTAGTAACGTGGAAACCACAGTATGTGGTGCTGCAGAGAAAGATACTGCTGCATTCCTAACCACTTTGAGTTGACAGCTGCAACTCTAGTCAAGATGGTAGGGTTTTCTGTGGGCTTCAACTGACGCTACAGATTTAATTCTAGTCGCTGCTGAACACCTTCTGCACAACCTAGGTCCTTCCTCCTGCTCTAGCAAGGGGGTTGGACTAGATGATCTTTCAAAGCTCCTTCCAATTCCTAATGTTCTGATTCAGTGAGGAGAGATGTAAATATCACAGAATCACAGAACATCAGGGATTGAAGGGACCTCAAAAGATCATCCAGTCCAATGCCCCTGCCACAGCAGGACCACCTAGACCAAGCCACACAGGAACGTGTCCGGGTGGGTTTTAAACGTCTCTTCAAACCTTTTTCTCCCACTATTTGTTTTCACCCTGATTAGTTTCCCTGAAGAGCAGCCTCATTCTAATTAAGGAACATACGTACACACACAGTGGATCAGTCTACAGCTGTCTTGATCCAATAAAAATCAGAGGACACGTGAGAAGTGCATTACACACGTTTATTGGCGCTCAGCTGGTTTCCACAGCTTCATTGCTCCTTCAGCCCAAAAAGCTAAACCAGAGCTTTGGTTTGTGCACAAACTGAACTCCCACGAGCAGCCAATGAACCCATGGGCTAGCAAGAAAAAACGAGCCAAAACAGAGATCTAATCATTATAAAGACTCCTTTTCATATCGGTCCTTACAGAAGAACCTGCATCTACAACAGCCACGCTGATGCACTCTCAGATATCCTCACACAGACTTGTGACCCTCTAAAATGAATGTATTTTGACAAAAAACACACAATAGAACTGTGCCAGGGACCACTGCACAGGAGCCACTCAGTAATGCAGAAATACTAAAGGACAAGACTACTGGATCAACTTCTTTCTGCTTTATCTATGGCTAGTGCATGTCTTTACGTCGCCACCAAAGCCTGTTTCGGTGCAGGGCTGCAGGGATACTGAATGGATAAATGGGCTTCTCTCTGTCCTGCTGCTGCTTCTTCCAGGAAGACAACTTCATTTACTAATGAGATGCATTAGCTGACAAAACACACTGGCAAAAGAAGTTACTTCTGAGTAAGAAAGAAATACAACACATGGAGAGAAACCTGCTGAGATAACTTTGTTCAAAATATTCACAAATTACAGGGGGTTTGGACTGGAAGATCTCTCAAGGTCCCTTCCAATCCCTATTGATTCTATGATCCTGCTCTGGCAGGGGGACTGGACTATCACTCAAGGTCCCTTCCAATCCCTAATGATTCTATATGACTGAGAACAATCTTACAGATGAAGGAACTAAACACAAAAACACCACCAGAGCTGGACAACCGCATCTCAGTCCCAAAGGATCCATGAAGAGCTACAGAGGAATCATCAATCTAAGAATCAAATCGAAAGGACAAATTATGGCTCCATCTATACAGCGGTGGGAAGCAGAACTATTTATGTTGTAGCCACGTTCTCCTTAATTATAGAGTTAGCTTAGGAGAGCATCATTCTCTTCTAATCGTTAAGAGACAAGGAACCCAAACGACAACCTGAACCTCCCCAGTTCTGAACAACTCAGTTTACTTCTCAGTTTTAAGTTTGCTCTGCTACATGCACATGATTTTTGGGTTAATATTTTCACACATTGGATTTGCTTTTGGTACAATAATTTCACCTTCTCAGTTTATATTTGTGATGTTCTTCATCAAAGGCTATTTTTAATTTAAGACCTCAATTAATTGGAGGTACAGTGAAAAAACCTCTCCGCCTGACATTCCTGGGAAGACACTAATCACAGAACTTGGCAAAAAAGGAGGATTCAGTTGGGAAAAAAAGACTGGCCTAAAGATTTAATTAAGGTTCAGACATCAAGACCCTTTCCAGAACATCCAAGCAGCTACCTGGTACTGACACAGTACGCTAGCAATCACTTTGTCTCATTAGTGTTCCCTAAAAAGGAAAACAAGGCCAAACAAAAGTTGCTTCAAAATGTATTTCTGAAGGACAAAGAAAATTAACAGGGTGAAGGAAAAAACCCAATAAAAAATCCATTATTGTAATGGCAAGGAAATTTCAAGGTGCTGTAAATATATTTCCTAAATTAAGACTCAAAGAACTACACAGACCTCGGATGTGGTCAACGTTAAATTTACCTACGACCACCACAATGTTGGTTTAAATTTCCTTCCTCTACAAAAACACTTGTAAAGGTAGAAACCCCTGAAATTTCTATCCTGGAAAAGGAAAACAAAATGCCACTAACATAAACAGAGAAGTGGCTTAGCTGTGGCACAGAGTCTACCCAAAACTAGTCATGGGCGTGCTCTGCACCTCTTGACACACTCCTTTATTCCTACCCACCTTGAGCTACGCAACCAGAAATCACCCAGAATAATTTTATACAGACCTTTAACACAATCCAAGAGATGTTTCTAAAGAATAATAAATGTGGATGAAATATTCTTTATGTGTGTTATGGCTACGTTCACACACAAGTCAGTTGCCCAGCATCTTAGTGACTGTTAATGAAACTGAAAGCCTAATTAGCAAGATGAGGGGAATAACCCCAGCGTTCTGGCCCACCTCCAACATGAATAATTGCATCTACCTATGCAAAATCCCTCCTGTCATTTCAATTAGGTGAGATACTCCACACACCCTGCTCTTGAATCGCTGGGTATTGTTTACAGAGCCACTGCAGAAGCTACCACACTCCAGCCTGCGTTTTGATAGCGGCAGCGTGGCAAGCCCTATGTATTTTAATTACTTCACTCAAAAAGCCTAGTGCTTGCAAAATGCTCCCTGCTATTAAAAAAGCAATCAAAGCACAATATTAATTCACTGTGCATCTATTGCTAAGAGATTGATGAAATCTGTACAGAGCACAGGTAACAGCTGAGTTGATACCGAGGTACAAGAACACGCCAGCCAGGTGTAAGCATCACTTTGGCAACCCAGCAGCATAACAAGCAGCCACCTTATCACAGCTCCGAAGGTCTCAGAAATTAAGCCCAGGCAAACACCACTCCCTACTGACTGCAAATCCTGTCGGTGTGTTAAAACATCCTTCTAGAAGGATGGATGGATATACATGCATATCCAATTTAACAAGGAAGACAATGAAGTCGATCACCCACTCCCCCTCACCGCTTTCACTTTATCTTACTCCCTCATCCTCCAAATTGCTTTTGTTTTGAATAATGATTTTAAATTGTTCATTTGACTAAAAGAATCTTTACGTGGAAAAAAAAAGCTTTAAAATTTGGTAGGTTTAATGTTGACTTCAAGAGGGACATCTGGGGCTTGTTATTGCCTCACCAAATCACAGAGCTTTCTTCCTCTGTTTGCTCCGAATCACCACTGAGATGGTTATTAGTAAGTAAACTCCTGATGCTTGCACTAGCCATGCTAACAGAGCCCACAGTCCTTTTATTCCTGCTTGAAGTCTCCCCGTCCCTTAAAAGATTCACTTTTAACAGATGATAAAATCCACTTGGAAAGGTGCTCACTCTCCCTAGCTACGAGAGAGACCTGTTTTGTTTAGGAAAACACGGGAGCAGATATCAAGAATGCACACTGACACTAACTGGTCCATTTCAAGCAACATTTTGGAACGTGTTTACATCTCCAGTTTATTGCTCCACTATGGCAGTGTGTAAACTTCCCCAGTAAAACACAGGCCAGGAGTGAAAAGAGCTGTAAAACCATAAAAAGAAGAAGTTTCCTTTTTTCTTGCCCTGGCCTCTCAGGACTATAAATCTCCCACTTTCTTTTTTTCTAAATTGTCTTTTTTTTCCAAGGACTACCGATGTTATAAATACCTTTGTTTTTTACTGAGTAGGGAGATTTTCCTCCTCAGCTTCACTTCCTGCGGGAAGCGTTCACTGAAAATCACACGGGCACCATCACAATTGTGAGCAACGCCTCATTTCTGACAAAATGCTTTAAAAAGCACTAAGAATTGAACAGTTTCACTTTATAAGTTATTTTTCGAGGTCCCTTCCAGTCCCTAATCTTCTGTGATATTCATCACCCCTGCATGGGAGATAGGGACTTGTGTATTAAAATTTATTTCTAAATAGAGTAGAAAATGATTTTCCTTAATTAGACCTGCTGGGGGGAAAAACCTGCACGTATCAATGATTAAGCATGAACGTGCATCTGTCCTTTAAATACTCAGAGCTTAAATATAGGAGTTCAAATCACGACCCCTCTTTGCTGCGTACGCATCAGGCAACTGCTAAATTAAGAAGCACCTCCGATAGGTTTACAAAAGGCAAGGGGAAAAAATTGGTTGTAAACTCCTCTGCATTGCAAAGGCCTCTTTTGTCTGTCAATCAACAGACAAGTATTCTTCCACCCTCACAAAAGGCAAACCTTTGGAGGCAGTATAGGTCTGTGTGTTGTGCAAATGTGCAGTTGCTAAGAAGCAAATATGCTTCTCTTCTAATCAAATAGCCCAGCTCAGCAATGCTGCTGGCTTGGGGCAAGAAGCAAATTCCACCAGCCACAAACTTAGAAACAGTCTTGAATTATTTGTTGCTGACCGCTGGCTGAACCCTGTCCTGATGAGCACCATCACCATTAGCCACTTCTCAGTGTATTCCATCAACCAATGGCAATAGCAGCATGCTGCAGCTCAGGCTGCAAGGAATTGATCAAACAGGGTAATGAGACTATTTCTTCATGGAGGTTATTTTAAATGAATATAAATATTTTCTTTCTACATAATTTGCCACAAAAGGTCACTGAACTCCCTGCGATTCTAAAGAAAAATGCTGTGGCGTCTCCTTTATATATTTGAGTTAGGACGTAGCCAACAAACAATTCCGGGCATTTTTTGATGATCGTGTAAATCCTAATGAGGTGGCATCCCAGACAACCGATTAGCGGCAACGTTTTATCTGCGCGTTCAGCTACGAGCGAGAAGATTTGATGCTCTTCTAGAAAAGCCCCGATACACCTACGCCCTTAAAATCTTTCGGAAGGGAATGCATCCTGGTAGCCTGCAGACTTACACACTCACTATTAACAACGGATCAAGCACATTTAGATCGTGCACACTATGCCAGCTGCAGCACGACGCGGCAGCCCTTTATTGAGGGTCTTTCAACCGAACTCGTGGGTTAAAAACACCCACTTTGTATCGGAGCCGAGTTACTGATAAGGAGACCCACGTTCAGCAAACCTGCCTGTCGTTATCTTTAGGAGACAGCTATAAAGAGATACCAAGAGAGCCTCCAAAATTAATTCAAACCAACTGCTATAAAAGCCTCACGAAGCCCCTCCTTGTTCTATGTAAGATTCTTAGTCCTATCATTTCCAGTGCTGGGAAAACACAACAATATTGATTTAAATCACAGCTTAATAGCATTTTATTAACAAAAGCATTGCACTAGGGTTGTCCTAAGACTGTGATAAATAAATAGTGTTTATGAGTTTCTCCTTTAAGGAATAATATTATAAAAATACTCCAACAGGCCAATTAAACACCATTGGTCATGTTTGAGGGGTCACTGTAACCTTGAACGCCCTTACGAAAGCCCTTATGAGAACACTTTCATCTCCAAAGATGATGTAGATTTACATCCACGGATGAGGATAAGTCATTCATCCGACATTCAGCACCTGAAAATGTGCTTAAACCACAAAAATATTTAGATAAAGGATATAAGTTAGTCTTGCCCTGATTAATGGGAGTTTACTGACTTAATAGAAACTGCTTTGGATTTTTTTTGTCACCCAAAATATTCAAAGCCTTTTGTTTATAAAGTAGAATAAAAATGCAGTATCTGGAACTCTGTTCTTTATATTTTGTTGTGATCCTCAGCCTCTCAAGCTTTTTTTATTTACCTAAATGAATATTTCCAGCCTCTAAAGGAAAATGTTATCCAAAGGCACTAACAAGAACGATAATAATTACAAAAAGAAGTTGGATGGAGAGGATTCTCCTGCCACCTCTCATCCCCATTCAAATCCTATTTACAGAGCACTCATTTCTAACTCTTTCTCAATACCATCGTTGTGGCAGCAAAACACAACAGAACAAAGCAACTCAGCAGTGTTTGCTCTGCACCAAGTCATAGCTTCTATATTTCTATTATTCCTTTTTTTTAATAGAGTTGACAGCAAAAATAAAACTGCAGTTCTGTTCCAGAACATAGCTCAGATGGCTGGCTACTACAAAACATAAAGCTTGTTGTATCTGTTACACATGCCCTGGAAGTTCTTACTGTTTTTCTAGAATTTCTTTTCAAAAACTGAATTTACCCAAAAATGTTGAACATCTGTTAAAATCTTTGAGAGGATGTGATGCTAATGATATTCAAAAAGTAGAAAAATCCTGAGAAACCTATTTAAAACATGGGTGGTGGAAGCCAATTGGTGTAGAAATCCTGTTTTTAACTCAGAGAGATCCCATGTTAAGTCTTACATCAAAAAACTAAAAGCATAAAACCTCCCCCCCCCACAAGCCACACAACAGAAGCGATCCCTTAAAAATCCAATAAGCCACACAGCACTCTCTGGCAGGGGGCAGAAATCAGCACCCACCAGCAAAAGGCATCTCATCAACAGACTAACATTTGACAAAAATCAGTGGAAACAGCAAAGAAGCCAGTACAACTTCCAGTGCCAAGGAGCCAGATGGCACTGCTGGAAAAATTATATCTACAGACTGGCAGCTTGATCCCCTGGTTATTGCCCAAGGGAGCAGGAAGAGGAAAACAAGGGGTATTTTCAGTAAATCAATTATCACCAGCTCACTGCAGCTTTTTCACATTATTTTTATACCACATTCTAAATATCATTCAAATCAGTGAGAGCACTGGAAGATTTCAGCTATCAGAGACAGACAAAAACACATCATATATTAAGAAAGCAGCATGTCTCTAGCTGCACTTCTACCAGCTGCATCACCCAGTCTGCATTTCCAAATTAAATTTGCAGATATGTCGTGGTTAACTAGTTAAAAAAACCTGCAAAATAGGACTTTGTATTTTTGACCTAAAATTTCAAGTGCCATCTAATACAGATTAAAGAATAAAAACAACTCTGCACTTGTCAGTGTTATGAGCACATTCTTGTGTGTATGTTCAACTCTTAACATAGAGTTATTTTAGGTGCAGCAGCCACTGAACAACCACTGTGCTAAAGCATTCCAGAAAGCTTTCAGCCTACAAAGTTTGTTGTAGTCTCTCAAACTACTTTTCTATTAAAGCTAGCTTCTGAAGAAGTTGTTAGTGTGATAAAAACTACTCTAGTCCTACTTTTGGGTTCTACAAACCCAGAAGACAAAGTTCCTTTGCTCTACAAACCCCAAAAGACAAAGTTCCTTTGCTCTACAAACCTCAAAAGACAAAGTTCCTTTGCTCTACAAACCCCAAAAGACAAAGTTCCTTTGCTCTACAAACCCCAAAAGACAAAGTTCCTTTGCTCTACAAACCCCAAAAGACAAAGTTCTTCTGCATTCCATGTTTGTGTTATAGCAGAGTGATGTAGACCATCTCCCCACATCCTTCTGCCCCCGTTAACGTTCTTTCCACACTAATTCTTCCTCCTTCAACGCAAAGCGTTGAAGTGCAGATGCATATGAGGCACATAATAAACTACCTCCACCTCTGCATGGACATCAGGAGTACTCACACACCTCTCATATCCACACACAAAAACACAACATTGAACTGCTGAGATGATTGATACGAAGACTAGAGCAGTCTTTAAAGGTATCGTGAGGCTGAGAGATACTTTCCATAAAGAAGAAAATTAAATATTCAGAAGGCAGACAGAAAAATCTCAATTAGACCATTTTGTAGTCTTGGCTTGTCTGTAATTCCTTGGGCCTGGTACTATTTCTCTCTCCCAGTAGTAGAGAAGACAGGGCTAGGCTCCTCGTGCGATACTACCTTTCATTATCATGATACCTAGTGGTGAATACATTCTGACTAATATTAGCAAAGAAAGTGTAGTGATAACTAGTTTGGAGAAAATACAGCATCCAACATTTTTAGTCTGTTCTCTAAAATACTTGGAGGTTGGACTAGATCTCTACTAGAGGTCCCTTCCAACCTAGAACATTCTATGAGTACTACTACTGTAAGTAATGCAAGTAAACACCTATTTATAAACCCAACCAATCTAACAGTCTAGTGACAGATGCCCAAGGGAAGAATGATTCCTGATGCAGACTTTGAAGCAGTGAACAATACCTGTGACACCTGCTTGAGATGGGCAGTCATAAACTTGCCTACAAATCACAAAGATTTCATTTACTGTGTGATCTTCTCTTTGCAAAACACTAATAGAAGTTTTCACTGCATAGTTTTTGCCTTCAAATTTAATCTCCAAATTCAGAAGGCATTCATCCACTGCAACCTCCCTTTTATTTAGAAGGGAACCAGTCCAGATGCACTACATTAATGCCTGAATTGTGTGATACCCAAAAGAAATCCAGCCTCGTTTGTACTTGCTAAGCCCTACAGATACACTTTGCACCTCTACAGAAAGTGCTAATCGGTTAAAACACAAAGAAACAGGAACAGGAGGAACAACTCCCCAGCTGATGCACACTTCACTGCTTGTAATAAATTACACACGGGCACAAATTCCCAATCGATTCACTAAAAGTCTATAACTAACTTTTCTACTTTTTTTGTACAAGGCTATTTTTTTATCTTGTTTTTCTCCTCCAGTTGTTTCCTGGATCCAGGTACTCTAAAGCCAAACGTTCTAAAGCCTCATCCTGGAGATAACAGGAAATGTGAAGAACCACACAGAGCGTTGTTTTATGTGTTTCTGATCTAATCTAAGACAAAGAAAATACTACGTGTGTGGAGTTGTTCTCTCTGGGATGTCTGGGGCTCTGCATGTGTGGAAGGCAGACCCTATATCCCTGCTGTAGATACCAGAAAGGAAGAGATGCCTCTTGCCTTGAATGCTGAGGACCAGCAATTTGTTGAACTTGCTCATCTCTGGAAGGGTGGTAGAAGGGCAACACATCAAGATGTCACTGAAGCAGCATGAAGTAGTGTTATCACCGGTGACTGATACCTCTCTCTGGTTCCAAGAGGAGCAGAACGTAAGCTGACTCACCACGACTGCTTGCCAGGAAGGAGGACTTCCAGGGAAATCAGGAGGTAGAGATTCACTCAACTGATTGGAAATGTTAATAAGGTCCTACACCCATAACTAGCAGCTTCCAAATAACACATGGAAAGCTTCCTTTTCATTTCAGCTGCTTGTGATGTGTAAGAAACAACCTAGAGACACATCAGGCCAACAAGCAACACAAAGTAAATAGAAAAACCTGTGGCACTCCAGCTTTCTGGGTTTTGGAGTTCTCTCTGCCGTGCTGCCATTAGATATCATGAATAAAATTATCTAATATGATAATTAAATGGGTTAATCAGGTCATCGTTTGTTTTCTGCTGTGGACATTGGCGGAGCAGACACTGCTGCTTTGCTATCGCTCGCTCACCGAGACAACAGAGGAAATAAAATGAGCAGCAAACCATGTCATCTCTCCCAGGGGAGAAAGGTAAATGTTGAAATAACACGGGGGTTTATTGTTTAACAGGAAGTTTTTCATCATGAGACTTAGAAGTTCAAACATTTTAGTGCCATCAGTTTGTGCAGAGGGTTAACGCAGACGACACCACTTTTAACTTTACTGCTGACTTTAATTGGGACAGACTTTCACTCTTACAACTTCTGCTTCCTATCAGAAATTAATTTATTCTGTTCTGTGAAGATTTAAATAAAAATTAGTGAGCTTAGCTTTGCATACTTCACATGCACTTTGTTGTTTTAAACTTCTATCGAGGGTGTCACTGCTGCTGTGGTCACGGCTATGGATCCCAAATCAGACAAGCAGATCGGGTTCTTGTCCTTTTGATAAGACTTCATGAACAGCTAGAATCATAGAATCATCAGGGATTGGAAGGGACCTTGAGAGATCATCTAGTCCAATCCCCCTGCCACAGCAGGATCACCTAGACCAAGTCATAAGTCAGGGTTAGAAGGGACCACTGTTGTACAGACCCTGTCTTCAACTATATTCATGATAAAAGGGGAGAAAAACGTTCCATTGTCACAGCCTTTACGGACCAAAGGGAGTCAAACATCAGCAGACTGACCGAAAGAGTTTAGGGTACGCATCCTCTACAAGCAAGAGGAGTGCAGCAACGGGGCACACTGCACAAGGAAGACATAAGTGGCACCATTAGATGGGTTTTAGGAAAGGTGAGAAAGATGTCTGCCAAGAAACATCTCCAGCAGGCTACAGATCTCTCCTAGCCTCCAGCCAGAAGCATCCCAGAAATGCAGAATCATAGTACATCGCACTACATAGTATTTCCTCTGCCATAAAACATCTGGTCAGACACAGCAGAAGAGCCTACTAAACCGTGGATGAAAATATGGAGTGACTTACATACATCAAAATAACAGACTATGTTCTTTCCCAGTCACACTTCTGACGGGAGCTACCATCCCCTCAAAACACCCATTTCCCACAGCACTGATGCTATTGCCCCTCCTGCCAGCTCCTAGGAAGGAGATAATGTAGAAGTCACATTTTCTCCCCAAAGACAAAGCTTCCCAGTAAACTTAGATCTGGCCTCTCTTCACTATGACCTTTAATTGAGCTTGACTATCTAAAGAGATAAAAGGAATAAGCATTTATATGGCTTTGTGACTTTGGAGACACCTGGAAAACAAGAGGAATAAAAAAAAGTCTGTTCTTTGAACATCTGTCATGCAGTAGTTTGGAATTAATCTCCTAGAATAACTCGGGTAGACTTCCAATGCCGTCATCCTCAAGAGCAAAACATCCTCTCCCTGTACATGACCATGATACTAAAATAGTGGTAAACCAATACAAGACTAGAGCAGGGACAGGGTGGATAGGAAGGGAGAAAGGAGAGAGGACAGAAAAACCCTCACTGCATTTTCCATTCTCCAGCCTTGGACTGGCTCAGTGATGGAGCACCGTCCTTGCTGTGATGTGGTGCCTCAACAACAAACACAGAGACCTGTCTATTAATGGTACATAAAGATATGTTCTAGCAGTGAACATCACCCTTCTTCAGTGACAGCATTCAAATCTTTATGTCTACCAAAGAGGGACCAAAAAACCCAACACCAAGCTTAATCAGTGCTTGCACTCTCTAAAGCAGCAGCATGAAAAATTCAGTCACGCCATTTTTCATTCTCACTTGATCAATCAAAAATGCAAAATGGGATGGTCACGAGAAGGAAATGCCATAGATCACGTAGAATAGTTGGCTCAAGCCTGCAAAGATTCATAGAGAGTTTTTGCAGAGGAGGTTCATGAAAAGCCCAGGACTGAAACCTGTGGTGTCCAAAAATTACACCGAGGAAAACACGTTGCAGGGAGCAGAATGTTCTGCTCCTTTTCAAGGCTGCAGCAGCTCTGATGACAGAGCACAAGCCCTTCATTTACTCTGATTCCTCAAAGTTCTCCAAATTTCCTTGCTCAGGCCCTAACTTCCTCCACTTCAAGTGCAGAGAATTTTTAGTGTGAGCTTCTTGCAAGGATTTTCTACTAAAAAGCATATTTTATTCATAAGCTACAGCTAGATAGGACAACTTGAAGGCTGCCTCAGTCCCCAGACACATTTTCAGTACTTCTTCTACCCTTACATGCTCAAGGCAACATTTCTAGTCCTTCCTCAGAACGATGATGAGCTAAATTATTTTAGCAGAGCATTCACTGTGATCATTTGAGAGCCAGCAATTACCCAACCACATAGTCACTGCAGAGCTGAACAGAGACATCACCTTCAGACAGGTCGGTTCACTCACAGTACTTGCCAACAGTCAGAAAGACAGCTCCTTTAACACTAATGGCATTGCCTGCTATAGGATCAAGTCACTACATCATAAAACAAGATTTACTGTTAAAAAGAAGTCCCTTGAGAGCAGAGAAGATTGCACTGTTAAACAGGAAAGTGTCAGCATGGTGTTGGACCTGCGTTTAGTAGCATCCCAAAAACCCAAAAATGATGTGGAACCAGCAAGTTTTGCTCCATTCCTGTCTCAACCAACAGCAAGTTTGCCACCAACTTTAAAGAAAGCCTCACCACTTCAATTTTTAAGCGTTTTGAGACGCGTCGGTTTTTAACCGATCGAGACGCGTGCGTTTTCCACCGCGGACATTCGTCAAAATACAGATGGAAGGGGAGTCAGAGCTCACAAGACATAACATCGTTACACAATGCACCACACAAAAACCTGTCATTTCACTTGCAAGAAACCCAGCCATCAATAAGTGAAAAAATACCCCGCTCAAAAATCAATTATGTTGAGTCTTTTGTATAAAGAAGTAGTACACCTTTCAGGCAACTGGTATTAATGAGCAGACACGGCTATAGAATCTCCATCTGTTTTTCTGACAAAGCTGTGACTACTCCAGTCTCTCATTGAAATTCCATTAATCTGGTGCACCAAGGACCAATGCGAAAATCAAAACTCCATCTAACCCTTTATCAGCTCACAATAACCTACAAGTGAACTCTGCCTGTTAGCATACAGCTAGTTATGATTTTGCTATCAATCAGGCTGTTAGCCAATAATAAAAAAAAACACCAAGTTAGGAACCGAGTGCCTGGCAGTGCTGTTTTGTTTATCTTGTTTTTTGGGGTTCTTATCTTATTTGGGGTTTTCGCTGTGTTTTATCCCTCCTTCCAATTTCCAGGGTGTCTGGACATGTAAGCCTATGCATCACTCTCCTTTGTTGTGATTTAATTGCTGCCAGCAATCAAGTCAAAGCATCACTGAAGTGTGCTTGAATTTCATTAGATGATATAACTTATGCTACTTTCCTACAGTACCTAATAAACCATAAAGAAACCAAAACACATATGGCTTGAGGGAATAACTGGAAAATTAGGTGGCCATTTGGGAACTGAGTGAACTTTTGAACCAGAGGAACAGAGAAAAAGAAATATTAAAAGGAAAGACAGACTTAGAATGCACACAGAGATGTGGGGGTTTGACCTTTTCAGTACCTAGAAAATTACATTAGCATTATGAAAAATACATATCATGTTTAGAGTTTATAATCCATCAAAGTTTAGCTACTTTGTTAGTGCCCACCATAAGGTAAAAGTCAAAAGGACAACGTAACAATCAGATTTGACAAAAGGCCTTTAGGTGACCTGTGATAATTTAGTTATCCCATACTTAGTGTTAAATAGATTATCTCTCTTGTAATTAATACGCCATTAGACAAAGGTCACACAAAAACTCTGGGGTTTTACAGTGGCTCTAGTGTAGACCTAAGACACTAATTTTTTATCAGCTACCAAGTGGGTGCCTATGCAAATTCTGTGCTGACAGGGAAGCTGAAGTCAAAGAGTAGCACTTTTGGAAGTCCTGCTTGCTTTCTAAACCACTTGCTTTCTGAACAAGTGTAAGTGCCTGAGGAGTTTTGGGTGGGTTGGGCTTAGCAGAAAAAATTCTATTAAGGGTCCTATCTAAAAGAAATAAAACATAAAGGACACCTCAGTTTAAAGGTTCTATCTGAATGAAATAAAAAATAAAGAACATCTTGATCACCTATAGTCAGACCCCTCTGCTAATGGTGAGGGCTGTGATCCTACACTAATGAGGTTTTCCCCCTGCGCAGAGCCCTGCTTGACTAAACTAGCCACCATGAAGATCCAGCAACTACCTTCCAGATTCAAATATTTAACATTAGTGGACCACTATAAACAAAAAATACATATCAAGCTTCAACAAATCCATTCATGCCCATGAAAACTGAAACAAATGGCACCTCCAAGGATCAATCCATCTCCCAAAAGATCCTCCCAGCATACATTTTCATGTGCAGTCTAGGTAGTTAGACTTGAGTGATGGACTACATACGTTAAAATCAAAACAATCGTAACACGACACACTGGACATTAAAAGAGGAGAAACACCCCCAAAAAGGAAAGTATTTAAAGATCAAAATCCATCACATTTTTTTCAACTTGTGCTCCCAGTAGATAATTAAAGAGGATTTACCACAAAAATGCAGAAAGACCAGTGAGGTGAAAAATAGTCTTAAATATAAGAAAATTGTGCTTATTATATTTCTTCCTAAACTAGAATAAATTAGCCAAGATATTGTTAGGCAGCTACTATAGGTACATAAGGAAATTGTACCTATTGTATTTCTTCCTAAACTAGAATAAATTAGCCAAGATATTGTTAGGCAGCTAGTATATGCACATAAGGAAATTGTACCTATTGTAAGCTACTATAGGTTCATAAGGAAATCGTACCTATTGTATTTCTTCCTAAACTAGAATAAATTAGCCAAGATATTGTTAGGCAGCTACTATAGGTACTCTCATAACTGTAGCTTCCAAACAGGCCATCACCCATCTGCACAAACTCCTGCAGTATTCCATGCACTCCAGCATCAGTGTTCTTCAGCCATTCATTATTTAGGTTTATGAATATTATTACTTCTTTCCTTGACAAACTGTTCTGGAAAAAAGGATCTATAATCATATCGCCTATTAAACAGTCACACAATCCTGTCACATACTCTTCATGTAATCAGTACCACGTTATTAAGTTACAATTAGAAATAATGCCACCATTATGTTTGTAAGCAAAAATGAACCCGTGGAAAGTTGCTTTCATCTGTAGTTTGGAAAATTAGCTGGGGTTTTCTAACGGCCACTTTCAATTTGACTGATAATTACATTTCAACCAGAACGTAAAATGCTTTGATTTGGGATTTTTTTCTCCCCCCATAGAAGGTCACATTGCCAAAAAGCAACAAGCTCAACATCAGAAAATACAAACAACCCCAAACAACTGTGATTATTATTGTTACACGTTTTACAGAGCCCTGAATATTAACAAAAAGTCGTATTATTCCGAATCAGTGGTTAGAAGGTTTATCACTTATGCATGGGCTTGACTTATCCCTGTTCTGCAATAGACATAATTTTATACCTCATAAAAGCAATTTATGTTTCCAAAGGGAATAATTTGGGTAACATAAAATGTGGAGTGCTATGCTGCAGGAAGCACATTTCCATTCGGCGATTGTGTTTCGAGATGGAGCCGCACAGTTTGATCATCGTATCATGTCAGAAAACATCATTCACCGGTAAGTCCATCTAACTTCTAGTGCCACAAATTAATATACATCGTTAATTCATTTGTTCCTATACCTAATTTATGGCCATGCTTTGTCCATATAAGGTACTGGCGTTGCGTGTACGACAAACAGCTCTCAAAAACACGGGCATTATGCTAAAGCCAGCTTGTTAGCCGCTGAAATATTCAATTGTTCTTCAGAACGGTCGCATTTAGCATTAAATTTAATGAATACAAAATCAAGGATCACAGAAAACAGCTACGGAGCCTAGATTGTTTGGGTTTTTTTAAATGCAAACCCAAATTTAAAATTTATATAATGAAAACACTGCGTAGAAGACTGTCTTAATGGAAGGAAACACTGTAGGAATAATTAATTTAATATTTTATGAACTCATTCTGCATGGAGTTTGCAGAAAAATATCCATCATGCAAAACGTTTCATTATTTATTAGATAAATAATACACTAAGCTATTAAGTAGCACAATAAAATTAAGCAAGAATCTGATAATGTTGAATTAAGAAACAATTTGTTACTGCAAATATTCTCACTGTTTCAGCCACTGCTCTAGCTCTAAAAACATAGGCGTTTGCAGAAGAGGCTTTGTTACCGAAGAAAACACGAGTTCAGAAGAGCCACGGACGCTCGAGACAGCTCCACTATGCTCCAGAACCACTAGAGAGAGCTCTTCAGTTCCTTTCAAGGGTCTCCTGAAGGTAAAAATCCACCACAACTGCCCAGCTGCGATGCTTATCTGTTTGTCTGATCTCCAGCACTAACAGTTGAATCAGGAGGATCAGATTACGTGAGTTTGCCGCAAACTGGCAAATCCAGTAGGTTCTAAGGTAAACAGTGTCACCTACCATCAGAAGGTGCTTCGTGCTCTTTATCGTGTCGGTCAGATGCTATGGAGATGCTATCGAGAAGTGAAGAACGAGAGCCCTCCAGCTCTTCATCATCTTCCAATTCTGTAAAAGTTTAAGACATGCTGGTAGTTAAAATAGCCCATCATACAAACACTTATTAGTAAGGAGGATACTAATTCTCATCTCAAACCAAAAAAACCCATTTCTGATGGACTCTAACACACCTTGCCTGTTCAGGTCCAGCTGTGAGAACTGCTCTTCTAAGGCTCTGTTGTGATCAGCCATGAGCTGGTCCCCTAAACGCTGTCTTATAATGAACCCACTCCCAGCTGGCAGCCTCTCACACACGGGACAAACACACACCACAGCAAAGCAGGAGGAGAAGTGGGCAGTCCAAAGTCCTGCCTGTCCAAATGCAGGAAGGAGCTGCAGCAACTTCCGTCCAAGGACTTGCCAGACTACTGCTGGCAGGAGTTCGTGGCCCTCCACCCACTTTCACCTTCCACTACAATAATTAGGCACTGCTTTGTAAGTGGTTCATGCATATCTCTTCCTCCCATGAAGCCAAACAGGGAATCACCTTCTGACAGCAGCTGGTCTGAACCTGCATTCATTCAGCTTTCTGTTGATTAACTTCTTACACAACTGAGAGCCCTCCTACAATATATACAAAGCAAATGATGCAGGTACATTAGTGCAGCGCGGAGGGCGAGACCGCATTAAGGGTGAAGCTCTGGGAGAGGCAAAGTGAAACCAATATTAGCCAAGGCTTTCATTCCATTAAGCAAAATTTAAGTTCTCCCTCCCAAAACTCAGTAGTTCCTCACATTTTTAAGACCTGCCTGGATGTGTTCCTGTGTGTCTTGGTCTAGGTGATCCCGCTGTGGCAAAGGGATTGGGCTAGATAGTCTTTTGAGATCCCGTCTAATCCCTAATGATTCTATGATTTTGTTTTTAATACTGTCTAGGCAAAGAAGAGGTGGCGAAATAACAGAGCTATCCCTTTTTTTTTTACATCACGAGGACAACATTCAATAACTAAATATGATAGAAATCACCCCATCAAAAATCATAAAGTTGACAATCTAGAAGATCAAGTGACCCTTGATTTTCTTCAAAAGTATATAACCCTAGATCGCTGACGCATCGCCTTTTGGAGCGCTCATGTGCGGAAAGCCTTCCAGAGACCTCCAGGCACGTTTTCTATTCATGTGTCCCCTTTTGGAGCACTGTATCAGATAACTAGTTTCTCAGAATCCAAAATAAACCCCCCCATGCATAGTGAAAATACTCTTCTTCACAGTCACGTATTCATCAGTACGACTGCTCAGGCACGGCTGAAGGTTTTGCTTCCCATGTATGAGTGGAAGTCACTGAAATCATGCCCCAAAGGCACCCTAGCTGTTAGCAAAGAACAGCAGATTTCTGTGCAGATATAACAGCTACATCTGATTTTTGCTTTTCTGTCATTCTTTTCCATCCTGAGCCTGTTGAATACTAAATTGATTTCAGCTTGGGAATTTTTCCTTGGGAAAGCTTCCTTGCCATATGGCAACCAATTTGAATGTGAACCCGACTCCGGTGTACTTTTGACGTGGCCATCTTCCAGCAGCACTTCAGCCATCACGTTAATTTGATCAAACTATTCTGTTTGACAGGTGTCATGAAACACAATCAAGAGTCAATTATCCATCTCCAGGATTCACCTCTTCCAACCCAAACAGAAAAGCACAGAGCACAATCCCAACAGAGCCACTTCTGTTCGCAGCATACGAACAGAAACTACTTCACTACGTTTAGGGCTAGCATAATCATCTTGCACACTTACATGCCAGCGACCAGTCACCTGTCACTGTCTATTTATATGTGTAAAACTATCTTTATTAGACAATAAACTCCATATGAAAAGAGCAGGCATGATATTCACAACCTGTACAGTACCAGGAGTTGTTCCACTCTTCCCACCCTATCCCTTTACTAGCACTAGAATGTGTAGAATACACGTGTACACACTGTTGTGCAGCAAGAGGCAAGTGTCTTGATGGAGACTGAAGACTTTCCTTGAGTTTTTAGTGTTAGAAGTCCTCGCTCTCCATCTCCTCACTAATAGCAGTAGAGATCAAGCTTTACAAGTTGGTGTAAGATCTGGAAAACAAGCCTTATGCAGAGCAGCTAAGAAAACTGGGGCAGTTTAGTCTGAAGAAAAGAAGGTTGAGGGGAGACCATGTTGCTTTCTACAGCTACCTGAAAGGAGGCTGTAGAGAAGTGTTTTGGTCTCTTCTCACAAGTAACAAGGGAATAGGACAAGAGGAAATGGCCTCAAGCTGCACCAGAGGGGGTTTAGGTTAGATATTAGGAAAACTTCATCAAAATGGTCATTGGGCATTGGAACAGACTCCCCAGGGAACTGGCTGAGCCACCATCCCTGGATGTGTTTAGAAGCTACACAGATAGAGCACTCAAGACCATGCTTTAGCGTGGTTGGACTCCATGATCTTAAAAGTCTTTTCCAATCTAAATGATCCTGTGATTGTATATACATACATGTGACAAACTCTGGTTGCCAGTCAAACCTGTCCTCTTATTGGCTGTGCACAAGGTACAGTCATTTCACCAACATCAATTTAAAATACCAGTTTGTATTTCTAGAGGAAAATGTTTCCACAAACACCACACTCCAACAACCAATATGCATGAGTTGCATCTGAGATTAAACCTAAGTACATAAAAACTAGTAGCACTTGTGGCTGACAAATGGGCGAGTACACCTCCAGAAAACCCTGCTCCAGTCAGCAGCACATGATACCTTTCAGAGAGGTTAGGATTTCTCACGTGAAGTTGCATAGCTGCACTGTTACCCTGCTCTTCCACTAAGAGACACTACTACCATTTTCCAACTACCATGCTTAGGATTTTAAATTCAGCAAACCTCTGCGCTTTGCATTTGTGTAAAAAAATCTAGGTGACCCTGCTGTGGTGGGGGGATTGGACTAGATGATCTTTCGAGATCCCTTCCAATCCTTAATGATTCTATGGTTTAAAACAAGGGGCTTTTTAATGTGTAGACATACTTGGGACACACCATGTATCTATCCCACACATATATCCTATTTGAAACGACAAAAACCATGAGCACACCAAATATAGACTTCTAATACAACAATTATTTCTTCTAAAAATAGACCATCCAAGTTCAAAATGCTCTTAAAACAACAGCAAAAACATTAAGGGATACTGCTGGGAAAAGGTTGGAGTCTATGATCTTAGAGGTTTCTCCTAGCCAAAACAATTCTATGATTGTTCTAAGAGGTTTCATGAAGAAAGAAATTTCATGCTCAATGCTTTTAGAGTTTATAGTCTTCAAAGCATTCTCGAGATGTTAAACCCTGAGGAAAAAAAATACTTGGAGACTTACATGAAGAAAAACCTCACTGAGAAAGGCAATCAGAACAAGCATTTAAATCCCAAGTCATACAATACTACATTGAAGTACTTACACTTTTTTTCCCCGTGAAAAATGTGGAAGATAGGTCATAGATACTAAACACAGGTAAAGGCAACTTACAGCCCTGCAGGACTAGATGAAATCAAACATTTTTCATTTTCTATTGTAATTCAATGTACATTTGTAAACTGAAATGCAGTCCTGAAGTCATCTAATCTGTACACAAGAACTGCAGGCACTTCGACAGGGGAGCTGACTCCATGTGCTCTGGAGCTTTAGTGGGCTTGCCTCCTAATTGTGGAAGGGTTAAAAGTCATCTTAGGAGTGTATGCTGTTAATATACAAGGATATCACTCCTGATGGCTCTCAGAGAGGCTTCCTCTTGATTCTGTGGGGTCTCCTGCAGTCCCACTCCATTATCTCTGCCCTTTACGCACTTCTCCATCAAGGCATCGCACTGTGGTTCATGCTCCACGAGCAGAGGAAGGTCAGATAGAGTTGCAGTGAATCTACAGCGT
The DNA here is from genome assembly GCA_013400115.1 of Rhinopomastus cyanomelas. Lineage (NCBI taxonomy): Eukaryota > Metazoa > Chordata > Aves > Bucerotiformes > Rhinopomastidae > Rhinopomastus > Rhinopomastus cyanomelas. Next base: position 60,755 of record VXBP01000797.1, on the reverse strand, counting down.
TGAAGAACCTCCTTCAACAGTCAGAGCAGTCTACTCCTCCCTTCAGGTGCCAAGTACTTTAAAACACACCCGAAAAGCATCTCTGAATGAAACAAAAGCATTCAGCTGGCCTTTATGTCATAGAAAGCTGAACTACAAAGCAACAATGGGCATCAGGTAAACGCATCCAATACAATTTGTGGGGGTAATTGAAAGCATCACTGCCTAATCAGACATCTAAAAGCAAAGCATGCTCAAACAAAACGTCTGTACACTCATTAGTTGGCAGCCATTCCATTACAATCACACACAATGCCAGTAGTGCCTTGAACCTGTGCCAATGACAACAGCATAAATTTTGCATCTCATTTCTGTGGTCATAAAATTAATGATCAGTTTAAAAATAGTTCTTTGCAAAAGTTATTGCACAAAGTAATGACATGAATGTGTCCCTGTTATGTAGTCACCAGGATAATTAAGGAGTTAATGCTCATTAATATCGTTTCTTGTTTCCCCAGAATACCCTATGATTTATCTAGAAGCTGAAAAGGAGGTTTAATTAACAGTAGATAGTTAACAGTCACAACAATAACAAAAATACACACATGAACTGACCCTATTCTCCAGTTGCTGCAATTTTAACTAACCTCTTAGATGTCTGATAGCAGAATCAATATTTCATGTTATCTGTGCAAAAACCCAGCCAAACATACAATGTCTTCCCTTATTAAATGCTGCCTTTTCCATTACAGCTTATTTATTGACTTAGGAAACAATGCACACCAAAGGGTAAGTGCATCACATTAGGAATGGAGCATAAAACACACTCTCCTCATCGTAGCAAGGGCTGCGCTTCAGTCCTGATATCATTGGGACAAGCTGAGCATTCCTGTGTGACTGGAGCTAGGTGGTCCTGCTCTGGCAGGGGGGTTGGACTAGATGGTCTTTCAAAGTCCCTTCCAATCCCTAACATTCTGTGATAACAACCAGGACCATATTAACTTAAAATAATCCCTTTTTTAAAAAATCCAGATTTCTTTTCCCCTCAAGAATACATCTTCTTCTGCACCAGTGTGATTATAGCAATGAACTCCTAAGCATTAAAGATACTGGTTCCACCAAGAAATCTGCAAGACAGCAAGCAACATGTCTCAGCCAATGCCTCCGAAAGAGCATGGCTAGCTCGCATCTTCAGACCACTGCACACTTCCAGTTTGTTTGTAAGAGAGTCTAGATAGCACAATGCATTTTCCTCAAGAGAGGAAAACAACTCACAAAAACAAAGCCACCCAGGTCAAAAACACCCTACTTTTTGTCATTTCCCAAGTCACAGCAGGCTGAAGCCAACTCACTTCCCCACATCCAATCTCTGCCCTGGTAAGAGCCCACTGAACAAAGGGTCTAATGAAGCCATCAAACAGAAAAAGTCAAGGTTCTCACACTACTTTTTAAGAAAATAGCCAAAGTTGCTTTCAAGCTGGCACATGGATACTTAACCCCTTGACTAAGGGGCTTCTACATTCTTAGAGGACTGCTAGTCGTATAAAAAACCAGCCCCTTGCAGCTGATCTTTTAACAAGTTGCTACTGACCCAACACACCAGTCACCAGGCAAGACTGGTTTCGTCTAACCATCTGCTTTCTCAACACATGCTTTGCCATGCAGTCTGCTCCACCACACTCACTCCTGAAGAGTCTTCTAGAGTCATGATGGTTTGTCTAATTGCTTGTTTTGAAAAGGTCAAGTAGGACTCCTCCAGCAGCTGTTTGTTAACACTGAGGCAGCATTAGGCTTGTAGCTAATAAGCTTCAAGCAAGAACAGCAACACAACTTGTACTTGCTGAGTCACCTCTCATTCTGATGATGAGCATCAGGGTAGGGCTGTTTTATGCTGCACCAGTAGCTGCTGGAAGTTATGTTGAGCACAGCCACTTCACAGGTAAGAGCTGTGTGTAGCCAAGAGCAACATCACTTGCTTACAGTGAAACCCTCCAGACCTCCAGGACAGAGTGATAACTTGGCACACTTCTAATGCACGTCATGGTCTCTCCAGAAACACATCACAATGATGCTCCAAGGACTGTGTAACAGCGAAGCCATGTCCCTCCCATTTATGGCCAAACACTAATGATGTAGTCACGCTTCTGGCTGAAAGCTAAAGCATATTAAAACACAGAATTCACATCCACCTCCTGCTCTGATGACCACAAGCTACTGCCTCCTTTTCTCAAGTCTAGAAATACTCCTACCTGCTGCCATTTCTTGAAAAACAGAGTGCACAGGCACCAAGAAAGGAAAATATCACTTTTACACAAAACAGAAGAGAAAAAAAGAAGCCCAGCCAGAAAATACAAAGCGTCTGTACATACTGCTGCTCTATCAGCTTGACTCTTCCCAGGAAGCAGCTGTCTCATGCTCCAGACACTCATTGCTTTGCCACGAACCAGAGAGGCATCTGAGTCATTTAAAGGTTTCCTACAGGTGCTGCAAGTTATTACTTGGAGAAGAACACAGGTGCTGTGAAGACACTGGTTTATCTTCTACTGTACTACACGGTCAAAAGGACCTCCATCTGTTTCCATCAGATTTTAAAATGGTAGCCACCAAAGGCACTTTCCTGCCTAAACAGCACCAAAGCCGTGTGCTTTAGATCAGACATGAAGTGCACTCAGAGCTTTAGGAGGAACTCGTTCTGCAAATTCCCATATTATGACTCAATTTGGCCAGCGCTTTTGGTGTCTCACTTTCAACACAGAGCCAAAAGCTTTTGTGAAAAGTGATTAAAAATGTATCTTTTACTGAAATAAATGCAAAGAACAGATGGCAAGTGAGTTTCAAACACAAATACAGTTTCTAGGGCTGATACTGCCTCTGCCAACTTTAGCACTATTTTTAGCATGAGCTGAAAGCAAGGTTCTTTTAACTAAACACTTTGGCAGCCACGCTATTGATTCAATTAATCTCAAAACAGAGAAATGCCAAAAACTGTATTAACTCACAGTCTTTGACAAGGTACAGGCTTCCACATCCTTAGAGGAATACTAGTCTTATAAAGAAATGAATCCAATTTGTATGAAATTCATCTTAGTTTTCAAGTTCTTTCCCAACTCTAGGATCTAGAATAGGTCACTTTAAGTGTGACTTCAGCTTTCTAGTCTCCTAAAGCAGTTAGGTGGAGAGTCAAATCATAGAATCATTAGGGATTGGAAGGGACGTCAAAAGATAATCCAGTCCAATCCCCTGCTATGGCAGGATCACTTAGACCAAGTCACACAGGAACACATCCAGGTGGGTCTTAAACATCTCCAGAGAAGGAGACTCCACAAGCCCCCTGGGCAGCCCCTTCCAGTGCTCTGACACCCTCACTGGGAAGAAGTTCCTTCTGATATTCACGTAAAACCTCCTGTGTTCCTGGAAGGATGGCAGGCACAACTACTTGAGAGCACTGGAACTCATGTTTACTGGAGACTCATCGCCTCAGAAATTATTAAGTCTTCAGAAGTTTACTCTCTAGAAAGTCAGATGCATTTGCAATGAAACAGTCATCCCAACTAATTACATGTTAGTCATTTTCTTAATACCATAACATTTTTTTTCATCCTTAGTTTTGGCTGGTAGTGAAAAGAGGAGGGGAAATTTATTTGCAATTAAAAAAAAAAAGTAAAAATAAACTTTAATGTAATTCTTAAATAGTTGCAGAGTTGGCATTTAGAAAAACTTGTTGATCTTTGGGAAGTTTCAAGCTGTATGTTTCCCTTTCAGTTGAATTGTTATGACTATATGACTTGGGAGGGATAAATGTATGAACGTGTTGTGCCTTGTTATTACTTGCCTACTAGGACTTACATATTTTCAGTTCATCAGGAGACTTGCTGCAGCCTACACGTTTGAACCTCCTTGTCCAGAAAGTCAGTTCTTCAACTGAAGCTTTGCATAGGGCTTTTTGACCTCACACTGTGACCCTCATACCAGCATGCACAGGCTATGGGTCATGACCTCAAGAATTAGCATCATGGAAATAAGAGCCCTTCCAGGTTTAGTTACAGAACAGAGCACTGCAGCCACAAACTCCTCAGTCTTCTCTAAACTGAACTCTGCAGCTTTGTTTTAACTCCGCTAGAAGACAATAGATAACCCACACTTCAGTTTTCATTACTCACACACTAAATCATCTCCTCTCCGACTAAAGGGCTGAGCTCCCGCTGCACCGTGAAAACATTCATTCACTGCGGATCGAAAGGCAGTATCATAGCGCTACCAGATGATCCTATTAGAAGGTTAAAGAAACATCGCTACGGAACTGAAGGCTTTTGCAATGGTCAGGGGGGGAAAAAAGCTGGAATAAGTTATCTCTACTAAAATTTTATCTCTTGAGCAGGACACACTTCCTCTGGGGAAAAAAGGAGGGGGGGAAGGCATCCCATGGTGTTTCATTCGCAGGACTAGACTGTTGCTGATTCAGCAAGACACAAGCGGCTCCACTTACAATGGATTCTGAACGATATCCCTGTTCGCTTCCTCGGGAACAGGAGCCTCTTTAAAAGCAGAACTTGGCCTTGTGTTGAATTCCGAGCGAGATTCCCCAGCTCACCCTCGGACGCGGTGCGCGGAGGAAGCGCGACCGGGCGATGCTCTGCCGAGACCTTCGCACCGGGGCTTTTTTNAGCCGCGGTTTACCTGGCTCCTGGAACTGCTGCGGGTAACTGCGGAGAGAAGAGGAAACAGCATCAGGCACTGCGCGACTAGCACAGGGTGCGCGGTACCCGCACACGGCACTAACCATCCCCGCTCCCCACCGCGTTCTGCAGCTCAAACTCGGTGCTGCAGGTCTTCCTTAATGATTTCTCCTTAATCCTTTTGAAGTCTTTATCTTTGGCTACAATACTCAGGTTTTCCTTCTGCCTTCTGCAGCGGAAAGAATCCCCAGTGACGTCAAAACAAACCAAACTCAGAGCTCCCTTTTCTAGGAACAGACATGTGCTCGGGTACCCGAAGGTGGAGACACGGGAAAGCATCGTTCACTTCAGTAAACCTACTAAATGTTCATCGATTCCAAAATGTTTTGTGCATAAGTAGGAAACCAATTAATCCACAGCTACCAATTTTGATTGCAGTAACATATGGAATCCGAATGAAGAAATACTAATCATGAACCAAAAATCAAAAAGTCCATCCACGCCTAAATAAATTGTTTTCAAACAAGAAAATTAAATTCTCAGGGGGAAAAAATACTGTTTCTTCAGAGCTACATCTTGGTATTTCAGAAATGAGAATAATAGTAGGATACAGCTGCATGTGCCAAGATAAGAGGCACCTCAATGAGCTCGCATGACTGGAGGTTACGAGACAAGGATTTCACCAGAAATAGCCAGAAGACAAAATGCAGCTGCCAACAACCTCTTTACAGGCAAGAGCAACAGTGTGTGGATCATGTTAGTCAGTAAGGAGAAGGAGATGCTTGTAGGTATCGAGAAGGAGGGGTTTAGGGATGGAGACTGAGAACTGCAGAGAAAAAAAGGCCAGGTCTAACAAATCCTGTGTAGCAAGGAGCAGAAGTAGTTAGGCACAGCCCAACGTGTGGGGTGTATGAAAATCAAAGATTATTGCAATGTGCCTGCATTTTGCAGCCAGCACAAAAAGCAACACAGCCAACAGCATATAATGTTATAGGAGAAAAGGAATTAATTAGAAATTAAGATCAGATGTGAAATCATTGGATCATGCAAGTGAGCAGCAAGGAATTCGGTGTCATAACTGCAAGCTCCCACTTTTGAAACTTTATCATCTAGTTGAGGCACAAGACTGAAGAGTAGTGATTTATCTGGGGGCTACCTGTACAGCCCTAGTTAGCTCAATAACCTGGGAGGGAAAGCACCAATAAAGAAAAACCCTGATTAATTAATAATAGTAATAACTATTATTAGGATGAGAGAGCACCAAAACAGGCTGCCCAGGGGAGTTGTGGAGCCTCCTTCTCTGGAAATGTTTAAAACCTGCCTGGATATCTTCCTGTGCTACTTGATCTAAGTGATCTAAGGCAGGGGGATTGGACTAGATGATCTTTTGAGATCCTTTCCAATCCCTAATGTTCTGTGATTCTGTGACTATCACTACAATCATAAATATAAATAACGGTTCTTAATTCATAAATAATAAACCATATTAAAATGGGTTTTTATTTTAAGCATTTACAGCCTAAATCAAAAGCAAGCAAATCACTGATTACAAAATTCTGGGACACTTCTCGTGTCTTCCTGCATTTAGGGTGATGCACAGAATGATGTCCTCACCAGATGATTGTGCTGTCTTTGAAATCGTAAACAAGTTGCCACAGAGGCAGGAGCACATCATCAAAGGAAAGAGTAGGAGATAGCACATGGGAGTGATCAGTAGAAAAACACTTTGGAAACAACAGTGGGAGAAGATCAGCAAGGGCTGGATTAATCCTAGGTGATAAGAGTTGTTGTTAAGAGATTTTGTGCAGAAATTCTGTATCATGGATAAAATAATATTGTCAAATTAATTTAGATTAATTATTTGACTGAAATGAAAACACAGTGCATATTGTCAGTGCATGACACTGCCTGTACTTTAATGACTCTGACAAAAGTGGAGGTGAAGGCAAGCTCTACCCACTCAGCTTGCAGACAGGGTTCAGAACATTACAGCAACTCAAATGGGGTAAATCCTTTTGTTCTCATTTCTTAATCAATCAAGGCAGCTTTGAGGTAGATAGACTTGAAACTGTTGAGATTATTTGACCTAGACAGATACTTGCTAATATTGTAAAGGGTTATTAGAGGATTAGAAAAACTTCTTATCAGTAAGTGACTGCATAACACAGCTTTAAGCCATGACTCTCACTTACCTTGCCTTAACGTCTTTTATCTTCTTAAGAAGAAGATCCATTTTCTCTTTCGTTTTCTTGGATACATTTTCTCCTTGTAGCACTTGAGAAATAAATGTCTCAACATCTAAATAAGGAATAAAGAAAAACACACCTCAAAAAATGATAAATACTCCTGTAATTAGTTTGTCTTGATCTCACTGTGAAACAACTAAGAGAAGACTTTTCAATCCTAAACACAGCTTAGTTAACAAATATGTCCTTAATGTCTATAAATATGGGAAGGGTGGGTGCCAGAGGATGGAGTCAGGCATCTAGACATAGGACAAGGGACAATGGGTGTGAGCTGGAACAGAGGAGGTTCCACATCAGTATGACAAGGAACTTCTTCCCAGTGAGGGTGCCAGAGCACTGGAATGGGCTGCCCAGGGGGGTTGTGAAGTTCTACAGAAGTTCCTGCGTCCTTTGTAATGCAGTAAATATCCACTCCATGGGATGAAACCAATATGGTGACTGAGAATTTGGGAGAGTGTTTTCTTAATTAAGAAACCTGAAACCTGAAGGAGAAGAAATATGAACAAAAAATCCTGTTTGTTAACTTCCATTTCTCCTCTCTGTGGATAATAACTGTTCTCTGAATACCTAAGTAACACATCTCCCCTGCCTGTCGGCGCCTGCCCACCCCTCCACACACACACACAGATACATACACTTTGGCTTAATCTGTGTAGATGCAAATAGACACAGATAGGACTATTTTCACCCTGCAGCTTTCCAAATCTGATGAGATTTCCCACTTTCATAAAGAAATACAGAAGAGCTAGTTCAGTACTTGAAGATTTGCATGCAAATCTTTGCAGTATAAAACTACATTCAATGAGTCTTTACTGCAGAATTCCTAACAGTGAGTGAACCTCGACTGCCTGCTTTTTTCTTGACAAAACAGAAGTTCAACAGAAGCATATCCCTCTCTTTGAGAACACTAACAGAGCTATCACAAAGATGTCACTCTTCAGAAATAATTTACCAGGCTGTTAGGTAGATGTTTAGATGGATGCCTTCACAATATGGCAAAAACCTTTGTTTTCACTGTTTTAAAGTTCTGAAGGACTATATTGTTGCACCTCCCTGTCAGGCAGAGAAGTTCCCCCCTTACATTATCCAAAGCACTCCTGACGAGAGGGGACCCACACTCAGTTCCACAGCATTCCTTCTTTAAAGGACAGAAGGAAAGGCAATTACATGTACATTAATGAATCCTCCAGACACACACTCAACAGCCTTTGTGTCATACACCAAGAATCCCTAGAAACCTGTTGTCCTATAGACAACATTCCACCCACTGAAACTGCTGATCAAGCAGGCAAACGAGGACCCACACCATCCACTGATCAACCCCAAAACTTCAGCAAAAAAAAGAGACACTTTTAGTACTGAGGGCAAAAAAACCTAAACCAGGAAGAGATTTCCTCTCAGTGAAACCAAGCAGGATTTTCTTGTATGGATCATCCTTTCACTCTGGAAGGGAAAGACTACTTAATATTTGTTCCTTCACAGTTTTACACATTAATTTTGGAAAGCAGCTTTAAAGTTCTACCTAACCAGCAAGACGTAAAATCTTAGAGTCACTCATCACATCTACATTAATGAAGCTCTGGATGCACAGTAACATTCAGATACCAATAAATCACAGAACTTGGCTTCAGAGTTCTTGATTTAAGCCCAGTGAACTTCTTTACTTTTTGGAAAAGCTCAAAACCCAGCTGAGAAATCTGCTGCCTCAGTTTTTGACTGCCTGTTAAAGTTTTTTCAGATACAACTGTTGAGCTAACAGGAGTACGCAGGGAAGACAAACCAAGCTGATTATCGTAAGCAAGAATTGCCATTTCTGGCTTAAAATACACTGTAGATACAAAACCTGAGGACTAACTGCATTGTTGACAGAATCCAATCTTTTCTGGGAAAGCTTGGAATTTGAAAGCAGAAGAAATGCAGGGCTTGGACTAGATGATATTTCAAGGTCCCTTCCAATCCCTAACGTTCTGTGATTTCTAATCATTGAGTGATGGATTAGAGGTAAAAGCTCCATTTATTCTCAGTGTAAATTGATAATGAGTTGGAAGAGAGGGGCAAAGGAGAGAGTAAGAAAACAAGCACGCACCAGATCCTGACAAGTTTGTTGTTTCTAAACAGCTGCAGTTACTGAGAAGGCTTCCTTGAGATGGCTTCTTCCCTTTCCTAAAAGTTCTGGGAGCTCAGGTATCTGCAAACAGAATGTGCTGTCCTCATCATGAAGCACCATTACCTCTCTATTTCTGAAGAAAGCTTATACTTTGATTCACCCAAACAAGAAGACAGACCTGACGTGCACACGATCATCAACAGCATGTGATGATGATTTTCCTTGAAAATCACACATTCCTGCATCACAGATTTTCTTATCTACTCACAGCCACACAGAACGACACGTATCTTGCTCAAGCCATCTTCTGATCTAGCACCGTGAATCTATCCAGGATGGACCAGATGTACCTGAGTTGAGTGACTTATCCTAAGCTCCTCTGGACGAGAACCAAGTTACCCAAGTTCTAATCATCTCTCCACTACATCTCCACACTGTGGAAGAGTACGGAAGGCACAGTCCATCATTGGCTTAAGAAAAGGGAATGTTCACACAATTTCTGTGACATCCCACCAGGTGATTTACCTTGGAACAAAACAGAGCCTGGGACTGCAGTGTTTTGCACCATGAACTCGAGGCAGAACCAGCCCGTTCCACTGACCCACTATTCTAGCCACTTACTCGCTCTTCTTTCTACAGGATGATCCCAGACTTGTTCTGTCATCTGCTAGTTTCATTGTGTGCAGGACATGAAAGGGTAAACTACTAGTCACAAACACTTGGGTGTGGATGTGTTTCTTTCAGATTTCATCACTCGGTGTCATCTAGTGATAGGATGAGGGGCAATGGGTGTAAGCTGGAACATAGGAGGTTCCATATAAATATCATAGAATCATAAGGGATTGGAAGAGACCTTGAAAGATCATCCAGTCCAATCCCCCTGCCACAGCAGGACCACCTAGATCAAGTCACACAAGAACACATCCAGGTGGGTCTTAAACATCTCCAGTGAAGGAGACTTCACAACCCCCCCAGGCAGCCTGTTCCAGTGCTCTGTCACCCTCACTGGGAAGAAATTCCTTCTCATATCATGTTTAAAACCTACTCACAAACTGCTCTGTCAATACAGGTTCTGAACTACCAGAAGCGGGGAGTCACGGTACCGCCAAGCTCCGTCCACTTCAACTGGCTCATTTCACACAGTAGCTGAAGGGTCATTTTAGTTCCATTTTCATTTGCATTCCTTTCACAAGGAAAAAAAATTCATGATTTATTTTGCTTTTCATTGTTACAACATTTTGTGGTTCTCTTTACTCCCATGATTATAAACAGACCACACTGGAAGTTTTTTTCATTGTTTAAAGTCTTCGGGGCTATTTTCTTTAATGAAGGTTGAAACTGTGCAGATGGGCTTCTTCAGGAATGTCGTCATATTTTAGCCCAAAGCAAGTGCTGCATCAAAGTGCTAATCATAACACATCACAGCAGTTCTGTTGTTTACAAGGTGTAATATCATGATCATAATTTGCACTTCATAAACAAACATACTTAGGACAGAACTACCTCAGTTTTGTGCCAGGGTGGGCCAAAAAGTGTCTTAGAGAGGCAGTCAAAGACTGCACCCTGGGTGTTCCTTTCTCCTCTCCTTCCACACATCACAAAAATTTGTGCATCACATTATTAAAGAGACAATCACTCCTGCATCACCTGATGAGTCCATGTCATTCAAATGACAGAGAACAATTACACTCTGGTGATGGCAAGGGTGTGTTTCCATGCACACGGCAGGGCACACAGCTCCCTCTCTGTGACCCAAGTAGAATAAAGGGTTCTGCTTCAGGGCTGAACCCCAACCTGGCAGATGCACTGCCAGTCACACAAGGGGTTGGGCAGTCAGACAAGGGAGAAGAAATGGCAAGTCAGTAGAACAATTCCTCCTCCAGCCACTAGCCTTCTCCCATCTCTCTGCCTCAAGGACTGAGACGGAGTCAGAAGCCATCCACAAGCCAGAGAATTTGTTAAGACAGGCCAGAGAATTTTGGAAGGCAGCTGCAAGCCACACACATTTGTGCACACACAGTGTCCACGGGGACCAGCACTAAAAAGACCGCTGTGTATTACTCAGCTTTACATGGCCTGGCTTAGAAAGCAATTCTTTAATTTCATTTCAAACCTTTTACCAGGTCTGAAGACAAATTATTAAGCAGTATCTGTGAATGCCTGTCCTCTTCAATCAATAAACATGTGAGGATTATGCTTCTACTCTCCTCCTTCCTTCTCAACTATATTTAGAAGGCTCTCTGCAGAGTTTGCTGAACTGTCTTTTAAATATATAGACACTTAGGCAGAAACCGAGCGACAATGTAAAATAAAAGTGACTGACACTCCAGGATGTCTAAAAATACCACCCTGATCCAGCCTAACAAGTAGGTGAGCATTCTTTTTAGCACAAAGCCCTGCAAATAGACTGTCCTTAGAAACTATTGTACCTTAAATCCTCAAAAGGGATCTACCCAAGGCCACTGCCATGTACAAAGTACCAAGAAAAACACTGACACTCAACGCTTCCGTTAGTGTTTGAGAAAGCAGAAGTACACACGACACGATAAGACTACTTGCATAAAGTAAACAGTTAAGACATCACTTTTAGGAAGTTAAAGAAGAAAAATTATAATCAAGGAATACATAGATCTAATCTCATTGTGTGGGTGGGAAGAAAATGAGAGGAAGATGGAGCCAGGGCTCTCCTCAGTGTCATCTAGTGATAGGATAGGGATAGGCTTGAGCTGGAACAGAGGAGGTTCCACATCAATATCAGAAGGAACTTCTTCACAGTGAGGGTGACAGAGCACTGGGAGGGGCTGCCCAGAGAGGTTGTGGAGTCTCCTTCCCTAGAGATATTTAAAACCCGCCTGGACGTGTTCCTGTGCAACTTGGTCTAGGTGGTCCTGCCCTGGCAGGGGGATTGGACTAGATGATCTTTCAAGGTCCCTTCCAATCCCTAATGCTCTGTGATCCTGTTCTGTGATTCTGTGAGTAGCTGAGCATCCTCTCACTACATTAAAGAGGTGAGAAACGATGAAGCTGAAACATATTAAGCACATAATGAAAAAACCCACAACAGTACAAATCATGATCAAGTTACAAAGTGATTCCAAGTGAACAAGAAGGGGGGAAAAAATGTTAAGGACTAACCTAAAGATTTACACTGTACACTTCATTATGCTGCATCCATTGTGGTTTGTTGACATATGATCATGAAAGAAACGTAAACCCAGTCAGATGAGAAAGATAGACTCCACATTAATTGAAAGAGACACCCTAAGTGAATAATGAGTGTATAAAAAATAGCCCGTGCCACTTTTATCACCAGTCTATGACACTTATTCTCCAATTTATGGCAGAGACAATTGAACTATGCTTCAAATCACTGGAGGGTATTTCTTACCAGGATGCCTCTGTGGATGTTTTTTCACCTCTTGTTTCAACCCTTATTCCGTTGAAATACGTCTACGTTACCGGAGCTGTAAATATGCGCCTACTTAGGAGTTGTCGACAATAATTGCCCTGGTTTATCTTGCACAGATTAATTCTAGCAAACCAGCGTTTGCTAGAGCCTTGGAAATGTGAAAATTATACTTCGAAATGAAGAGTGAAGTTGTCAACAACAATGTCCTCTGAAAATGGAAACGAGAGCTACACTGTAACTAGGTGGCGGGTGTTTGTTACTGTTTGGGGCTGTTGTCAAAGTGTATCTGGAGAAGGGCTACAACGTTTTGAAGGGTCTAGAGAAACAGCCTCACAAAAAGTATCTGAGGGAACCGGCTTTGGTCAGCCTGGAGAAAAGGAGCCTCTGGGGACGCCTGAAAGACTACTACCTGAAAGGAGGTTCTAGGGAGGTGGAGGTTGGTTTCTTCTCCAAAGGGACGGGATGAGAGGAAATGGCCTCAAGTAGCACCAGGGGAGGTTTAGATTGGATATTAGGAAAAATTTCTTCACTGAAAGGGTTGTAAAGCACTGGAACACTCCCAGCTTCTCCAGTGAAGAGATCCTGCTGTGGCAGGGGGATTGGACTAGATGATCTTTTAAAATCCCTTCCAATCCCTAATGATTCTATGACTCTCTTGCCTTGCACTCTCCTGCATACTACCCTCAGGATGCAACTAAAAAGTAGGTAAACAATATTAACTTGATTTTTTTAAAAAACCAAGGAACCTTGTTAAAAACAGGCAATTTAGACAAAATAACTGAGCACCTAAACAAACTGGATATTATCTCAGAGCAAAAGGTCTCTAGGGCAAGAACATTGTTTTCCGTTTGGTTTTGCTTAGTAGAACGTGGAAAATGGATATTGGGACTGGATATAAGGCTCCATGTGAACTAGAGAAACAGTTTTATTCCATTGTCACAGCAAAACACTTTCTAACTTTTAAAACACGAATACAGAAGATTCAAGCTGGAAATACTGCAAAGTGTAACAGGAAAACCACTAAAGAAAGCAATAGGACCCTTATTATAGTCATAGATGTCATGAAGATAGAAACCATATAAATGATGCCTATATCTAACAACCAAGACATCACCAAAAATGTTTGAAAAATAAAGAGCTCTTAACTCCTCCAAATAAATTTCCATTACCGAAAAGAAATCAAGATTGATTTTCGTTTTCCAGGTGAGGTGATTGAAACAACCAGTCTGATTTACATGACAGGAGAAAGGGGAAGAAGCAGCCTCTGAAATCCCTCTCACCTATGGATAAGCCAAAACTTAGAGGTGCATCAGAGAGTAAGGAAAATAAAGGTGAGCAGACCTCCAACAATTTCCACAACCAATAACCCTTTGACAGCAAGAGAAAGAAAACCAAGCGACATCCCATTTTGCCAACAGCCACAAAAAGATCCTGAACACATAAATATGACAGAGGATGCTTCTCCAAAAGAAGAAAAGACACAGTGTGGCTGGGCTTCCTTAATATATCCCAAAATCTCAGTCATCATCCAGAAAGTGCAGAGGCACAGATAGGGAATGAAGAAGTTATGCTCACCACCACACACCTCCCAGGTGTAAAGAGAGAGAAAACAGAGCACCAAAATTACCTTCTTCTCCCACCAGAAGTTCAACTGTTGGCCAGAGGATCCTGTTTCTGTCTCCAGCATTTCTCTCCCTCCACTTGAACAAGTCAGAAAAGAGAGGAGGGGATGGTGAAAGCCCAGCAAACAAGTCAGAGAAGAGAGGATGGGATTGTGAAAGCCCAGCAAACAAGTCAGAGAAGAGAGGATGGGATTGTGAAAGCCCCAAATCCTCTGCAGTAAGCGCATTGCCACACTGACCTTTCCCCTTCAACTTTAGAGAAACAGCTTCCCCCTGTTTCCAACTAATGCAGTTAGCTCAGAGCTCAAGCTGTGTTTCTGCCTGGAACATTTCAGCGCCACTGACATGCAGCTATAATGACCCTGCCAGCATGTGTGACAGAATTTGTTTTTGTGTTGAAGATATAATATTGTTCAGGCTCAGAGTAAAGCACTCGCAAGTCAGAATGTTTCCTTTGCAGCTTTAATTCATCCCCTGGTGTGTTTATTCCCATTATCGCCATGTTTAACCATAGTAGCACTTAGTATGATTTCCAGTAGGACCCCTACTTGTTCTGCATCGTGGGCGGACAGTCCTCCAGCGATCAATCAGGGCTAAACAAGGGTAAGGAAACCCGTATGATCACTCTGCCACTCCTTGCAGAAGTTGGAAATAGTAGGCAAAAAGACTGAGGAGAGGAGGGAGAGCACAATATTTATGAGATTGTGTACCCATCACTGCCTCACTGCCATTTGAATATCAGGCTGAGAAAAGGCACTTGTTAGATATTAACTGCATGTTCTCAGTAGAACCTGATAGGAAGAAGTGTCTGGCACTTGTAACGGCCACTGAACACAGACATCCCACTCACATTATCTTCTGGAGAAAACAGCACAGCGTGGAGGCAGGTGAATTTGAATTCTAATTCTGTTCCATCATTGATTAATTTTTGTACCCCAGATCACATCTTGTTTATTACCCTAATTTTACCAAAGGGAAAACAGTATTCTCTCATCTCAAAGAGGTGCTGAATCGATACTCATGAGCCATTACAATAATACATTAAGAAGCATCCTCAAAGATGAGCATGCAGAAATTAATAACTACCTGCTCACTGCAGCCTTTGTATTGTGTAAGGGTTGCTTAATGAATAGTGAAGATATTACAGAGCTCGCTTTCTCATGCCATTACCATACATCTTCACTACAGGAATAAGTTTGAGCAAAAAGAAGCAGGAGACTTCGTGAATAAAGATTACAAGAACCTACACATATCAATGAAAGAGATGCTTGTACACTCTGTAGTACTCTAGTTTCTAAATTCCATGTGCTTGCCTGGTGACATTAACAAAATAAGGATCTTTTAAAATCCCTAATGTACACATACCTAACATACACATACCTAACGTACTCATACCTAACGTACACATAACCTCAAATAAAATATTACTGTTATTTTTAGAGAAGAAATCAGGTTAATGAATTTTTATACTGCATAACCATAGCTACCCTTATATTTGTTTCCCTTCAGTAATTTCACAAATAAGGATTAAAACTTACAAACTATTCGTTGTTCCTCACTGCCCCTTCTCCACCCATTCCTGCTTACTCCATAATTACTCAGTCATAAAATCAACAAGGGTTAAGATCTTTTCACATTGAGTCCCAGAACAAAATTGCATGGGAATGCAAAACAACTTGAAAATATCAACACTACGTTTGTAGAGATTATTAGGCAGCATTTATGCTGCCATAACAATAAACCAAAGATTTAAAGATCATTAGTAAACCATTCCATTCTTCCCGTATCTCCAGTTCTGTAAATAGCACTAATGAAACCATCCTGTTTTCCTTCAGAAAAGCTGAACTCCTCCATCCCTGGAGTGTTCAGCCTCAGTTGGATGGGGCTCTGGGCAACCTGGTCACTTTCTGCAGTTCATGGCATATTTGTGCAGACAGTGTCTGCTTCTACCAGTGATAACACTTAATGTTTGCAGTCACTACCAGGGGTTGGTGTGCAGAAAGACTCTTGCTTAGATTTGCTCCTGCACAGACTCAAAACTTGTGTGCCATGTTGGGGTGCAGTCAGTGGGAGGCTATACCTGCAGGGAGGAGCAGTCAGGACAGGTGCTTCTACCCAGAACAACAGAGGATTTCCATCCTATATTCATCACATTCAGTACAAAGCTGTGAGACCTCAAAAGTCAGCCTCTCATTTTCAATGGCCAGCATCTGAGGAGGTCTCTGTCCATTCTACCTCTGATTCCAGTTTGCACATTGCTGAATCCAGTTCCACAATCCAGACTTCATCTGCCTCCAAGTCCAGGTTGGGACTTCCCCAGCACCTGCCCCAAGCATCAGTGGTGATGCTGAGGCAACTGCCACTGTGAGGAAACTGTCACGGGGGAAAGGGTTGTGGGTTTGTGTTGTGACTGATATTAGTTCAGTACATATTTCACTTTATTATTACTTTTTCACTAAAGCAGTTTTAGTTCTCCAATCTATAAGTCTCTCTCCCTTATTCCCTTTCCCTTCCCTTTCAAACTGAAACTGAAATTGTTTCTGGATAGCAAAGCCTTTTACGAGCTTTTCATAAAGATAAATGAAATTGCAAACTGGAAAATTATTAGTTGTTTTAATGGGCAGCAAAGCACAAGTTTTAAAAAAAACACTACAAAATTTGAACCAAACCAAAGCCTCCAACACTATTGCTGAAAACCTTTCACGGTGAGAAATCATCCCATTCCTATGCTCCAGCGTATCGGAGAGAGCACGGACAGTCGGTCGGACTGTTTGACAGGACGCTACCCCGGGCACTCAGTAATGACTTCGCTCGCTTCGCTCAGCTGCTTAGCCGGCAAGTTTGGGGCGAGCTTTTTCAGCTACTCGGGCGAAACGGTGCTGCCGGCACCACCACCACGCCGTTCGAGCCCCAGCAGTCCCCGCCGGGTCCCTGACAGCCCTCGCAGAGGAGGAACTTCCACCGGAGCGCTCCGTGGCTCACTCGGCGGTCAGACACGGCGCCGCACCTCCCGCCTTCCTCATCTCGGGAGCCAGGAGCCGCGGGGAGGGGCGCACGGCACCGCGGGGCATGGGAGAAGGAAGTAACCGGGCTGAGGAGCTGGCGGGGGAAGGGAGCGCCCGCATCCGAGCAGTGGAAACGAGCGCCCAGCGCCCGCTGAGGAACTCAAGGGGCCCGTGTCCCCCGGCCAGCCCCGGCCCGACACACCCCCTGCGCAGGCCCGCCCACCTCCGCCCCCCTCACAGCCCGCCCTCGGGAATCCCCCCTCCCTCCTCGCCCTGCCCTCACCTGCCAGGAGGCTGCAGACCTCCTCGGGGATGGCGAACGCGCCGGGCATCTTGCGGGCGCGGGGGCAGCCGGGGACACCCCGCAGGCGGGACCAAGCCCCGGTCCTCGCCCCGGCCCCGTCAGTGAGGAAGCATTGGCCCCACCCTCCACCGCCCTTCTGAGGGGGCACAGCCTTGGGGGCGGGGCTACACGGCATGGGGCGGGGCCTCGTGGCGGTCCCCCGTCAACCCCGCGCATGCGCGTTACACCCCTGATACTCTAGGCCGGGTGTCCCCCGTCCCGCAACGCCCCCGCACGGGGGAAGCCTCCCGCGTGACCAGCAGCCATTTTGCTTGAGGGCACCGCGCGGGCCCGTCCCTCTCGCCAGAACCCAACATGGGGGCCAGCACGAGTGCCCCGTTGAACCCGCCCCGGAGCCCAGCAGGGGCTGCAGACTGGATCGTCGTGCCCGGAAGGGGTCCTCCTATTGGGCCGTCGATTGTCCTGCCCAGGCCGAGGACCCTTCCCAAGCTGAGGGCGTGTGGCCCGGCCTCCTCCTATAGGGGTGGTCGGGGAGCTGCGGAGTGTGTGCTGCCGTGTGGATTTTAGACCTAATTTCCTCCGAGTCACCTTCCCAGCCTTCACTTGGAGCACGCTCCTAACCTTAGTAAACCCGTTGGCAGGCGGGATGGGGCTGCTGAGCAGAGTTCTCCTTCCCTTTCAAACAGTTGTCATTGTGGTGCCAGGATCTAGGGTAGGAAGCCAGCGTTACCCGTGAGAGGGTTTGGGATAGCAGACCACAGCCCACCCTCTTGCTTTGCAGCGACCCAGCAAAATCGAGCTGGAGAACAGGAGGCCTGTGGTGGAGTAGGAGCTGGAAAGTGGAGCAGTGGGAACTGGCCTATTGGTATTGGCGGCTGTGAGCACAGATGTGTGGGCAGAGGGAGGAGGAGATGCTGTCCCACGTAACCCAGCTGGGCATCTAGAAGGGCTGACTTCGTAGGAGTTTTGCTTGTGTGGCACCTTTGATATATTTTCCCACAAATCCCTAGTCACATGTATATAGAGCACATCAGTGATGTAAGATGTTTAATGTAGAACCAGTCAAAGTAAACTCCTAACACGTGCTTCTGTGACCTTGGCAGTTCTGGCTGTACCTGTGTTGTTACTACAGAAAGTGTGCTAGAGCTGCAGCTATATTAGCACATCTGTGTATCATACAGTTGGGGGAAGAAAGGAAAAGCAGTCATATTTATGAAACTTCACCTTTTTAACAGTGTAATTGTGTTAACACTTGTGGCACAGCTGGCAGTACAGCTGTATCAGTCAGGTATTAATCAGTTTCTTACTTCTGCTTGATGTAGCTATGCCAGCTGAAGTCTGCAATGTAGATGTGTAGATTATATTGTTCTCCTGACCTCTCGCATCTCCTTTAATTACATGGAACAACTCATTTCAAATGCATCTGGGTTTTCAAAGCCTTGCAGCTTTATTACCTGATTTTATGGGCGTCTTGACTGAAACATAAGCAGTTAACTAACTGACCTGTATAATGTTACGTAATGATTTGATGTTGGTTATCTAATCTCAAATTGATCATGCACCTGCATCTGGGTGCATAGGTGTATAAATAGATCTTGACTCATTGTATAAACACCTACTACTCTTGTGGTACAACAGCATGTTTGATTAATTTTTATGGAGTTGGCAAGGAGGGCTCTGTAGTCTTACATTAAATTACACATTTCAGATGTGCAATCTGGGGTAGCTGCTCTAAGGAACTTGCCCTTATTCAGGTTAATTGTAATCCTGCTTTCTGTTGGCTTTATGGCTCCTTCCATTTCTGTTCTAGAAATGAGTCGAGGGTGTCACTTGAACTCTCTTGTACTCTTTGCTTTGAGATTACTTTTCCTGCTAATGTTTTCCATATGTTTACCATTTGTGTGAGCTTTCCCTGAGTTTCAGAACATAACATGAGAAGAAGTCACTTGCCTTTATTATTTTCCACCCCCCATACTCGTCACCCTGAAATACATCCTGGTTGCACTGAAGACTGGACCATCACACAGTTAGCAAGATTTGTGACCCAGGCCTATTTTAAGCCTTGTTAAGTTCCAGAATTACTCATAGATCCCTAATTTTTAAATCTACTGCTAACAGGGAGCATAATTCAAAGCAGACTCCTTTGCTGAAACAAGTCTGGCTTCAGCACCATTTCAGCCTGGTTTTGCAGATTCCACAGCTTGCACTTCATGGAAACCAGACACCCTGCTTTCCCTAATCAGGCCCATAGATCAGGGTTTCGTGATGTGTGGGTAGCAAGGCCACAGGGAGCAGATGGAAGTTTATTGTCGTTCGTGGGGGTTGGGTGCACAGGGAGGGCTACAAAAATGGGGTGTTTAGGAGGACTAGCCTACCTGAACCTGCAGAGAGCCTGCTGTAACGCAGCTGTAGGAGGAATAAAGCTTTCCATTCAGGTGCAGCCTCACGACTGCCTTGCCCCTCTCAAAGAAATCCAATATATCCAGCATGCTGGGAAAGCCAGCGGTTTCATGTGAGATGTTCCGCTTCTCTGCACCGAAGCTTTTTAATCTTTAGAGTCTAGGACAATGAAACAGGACCTGTGTGCAGCTGCTGCTTCTTCTCTACATGTCCTTTAATAGAAAATTAATTGGGTTACAGTGCTTACTGTTTCATACATGTGGTAGTAGCCTTGTGGGCTACTCTGCGGGCTGCCCAGGGAGGTTGTGGAGTGAGTCTCCTTCTCTGGAGACATTTAAAACCCACCTGGATGTGTTCCTGTATGACTTGGTCTAGGTGATCCTGCTGTGGCAGGGGGATTGGACTAGATGATCTTTCCAGGTCCCTTCCAATCCCTAATGTTCTGTGATCTGTTCATCCCTTTGGCTGTTTGTCTTCTTGTAACAGATTCAAAACAAAATGGCTAGTGAATAATCAGAATATGTATATGTTTTAATTATGAAATAACATTAAAGAGTAGTTGGCAAAGATGTCTAGCGTGTCCGTGCAGCTGTTAAATGGAAGTGGCACAGATTTCCTTTATACAAGCACTTTATGTATAAATAGATGCAAAAACTTCTGGGTTTAAAACATCAGAAAATGATGTAATTGAATGACAGTGCTCTAAACATGGCAACTCTTTATGCATTTTGCATGTGGTCACTGCACTGAATAATAGCTGCAGTGCCTCTAACAATGGAAAAACATACTCTGAACCCTTTGTCCTCTGACAAAACATCATTAATGTTTTCTCAGGATTTGCTGCTACTGCTCAAGTCGAAACGGTTTCTTCACAGTCAGAGATACATCCAGGAGATCACAGCAGCTGTTATGAAAATAAGTTTACAAGTTAACTTTGAAGAATAAAGGGGAGCTAGTACTTCATGTAACAACTCATTAAAATTTCACGTGTCCTCTTCTATTCATCCATCTCCTTGAAAGCTTCCTATTTTGCTGTCCTCCTACAGGCATTTTATACAGAAACAAAATCTTTGAAGCATTCGAGTATTGTTTGCACAGTTGGGCTGCACTGGCTGTACTGTGTCCTGCACTTAGAACTCAACCCATTGAATTCAGCCCATCGAACACGAGCTTGAACACGGTCTTCAGTTTACAGGATGCTGTGAAGATCACAAACAGCACTAAGTTGTACTCAGTGAGACTGTAAAAGTTTTGAACACCGAGCGCTTGTTGCTTTATTAGTTTATATGATGAAAAAAGGCTACAGCAATCTGTTTTCTGGAGACTTTGATGTCACTGTTTGTGTTCTAGGGTACAGAAATCAGATACTTTTCTTTGTGAAGTTGCCCTGCTGTTTGTGGATGACTTCCCAGGTTGGTTCTGTCGGAACGTTGCTTTCTGTAAGCCCATAATTTTGAGACCTGAGGAGAGCAGTTCCCAAGAGATTCTAAAACACATGTCAGGAAACACAAAGCCATTCCCTTGTCTCTCTGTGTTTTCCCAGCTACATGTCCACAGAGAGAAGCCAAACTGAAAACAATCAAGAATGGTCCCCTAGATCATCTCTATGAACTGTGTGATGACTCTCAGCTCAGCCTTCAGGGCTGTTGGTTTTGATGCTGACGTCTTTGCCTTTGCAAATACAGAGCAACAAGGGCATACTTAATTCTTTGGGTTTGTACTTGGACATATTCCAGCAAGGTCTAATTTTACTCAAGAATTAACTCTGGAAAGAAAGATTATTCTTTGTATTATCAAAACTGTAGGAGTTTGATAGGAGGATCAAACAGGAGAGAATAAATACGACTTGAACTTATGTTTTCTGAGCATTACATGTTGTGTAGGACATTTATATGTAAAACATTTCTTCTTAGCTGAGGTTCTATAGGATTGTTCTATAGGATTGTTCTTAGGTTCTATAGGATCCACTATTGTATTAGACAAAAGAATTATTCTGTATCTCATACAGCTGAGCATCTTGTTTAAAATGTGTTTTTTTAAGAAAACCCTTATCAGATGAAGCTTCAGAGTTTCACTAGGAGCCAGTTTTGAGACAATTTTCTAGCTGGAAGTGGAACATGCTGAAAGTTAGCTTTGGCACAGGTGTGAGATTTGAGGGGACGTTTTGTCTCGCTAAGTTCTATGAAAGCAAGCCAAAGATAACTCCCCAAGTATCACAGAACACAACTTCTGCTGCTTATCATGCAAATATTTCTACTGAAGTGTGCAGATGACCAGCTGAATGAGAACTGTGGAATTCCAGCTCCTGTTAAATCTGTTTGTTCCTCTTTGTAAGTAGCCTGGATGTGTTCCTGTGCGACTTGGTCCAGGTGATCCTGCTGTGGCAAGGGGATTGGACTAGATGATCTTTCAAGGTCCCTTCCAATCCCTGATGTTCTGTGATTCTGTGAGTAGATACCCACTCAGCCCTAGTGGCAGTGGTGTCCTTACCCTAGCTCTCTTCTTAACTGAGCCACTGCTTTCCAAAAAGATTTTAGGAAAGTATCTGAAGACTTTCATCCACCAGATAGAACAATCAGATTTTAGGGGATAAACCAATGTGCATAGAGGTTTCCTTGAGTAATCAAGCCAAGCTTTGGACACTCAGACATCAATTAGAAAATGATTATGAGAAGCCTTGAGGCACAGCCAGCTTTCATGTGCCTGTCTGCTAGCATCACATGTTTTGTGAGCCACAGGACAATCCTCTTTTAAAGTTCCCTCATCATAACTTTGTGGAAGGAGCAGTTACAACAGATTTACAGGACAGAAGGGGGTTGTCCAGAGTTGCAAAACTTTTCCATCTGACACTGTATTTCCTTTCACAGGGGAAATAAAACAGTCACTTTGGTTTAAAGTGGAGCTGAATCAAAGTCAAGGTAAAATCTAAACAAAATCTCAGCAATAAGCTACAGAGTACTGGCTTGCAGCCTCTGACTCGCCAATCTTTTAACTGAAATAAAGACAAAGAACTTCCCAAAGTGACATTTCTCAACTCAGTGCTTTTCCATGCAGCAACCCTAGCTTTGTTTGTTTGGGTTTTGCTACTTCTATGTGATTCCCACAAATAGAAGGGAATCCTGAAAGTATAATAAAATTCCAAATGAAGTAGCTATTTTTATTGTTTGAATTCAGCATCTTTTCTGGGAATCATAGATTAAAATCCTCTTCAGGCTCTCATAGAAAGGACTGGTCCAAGTGAGCCAGATGCATGGGCTCATTCTTGCCATCAAACTCATTGTTTCTACAAGAGGAACATCATCAGTTACCTTCTTCAAAGTGATGCATAAATATGTAAAACATGATGCTAAATAAGATGCATCTGTTGTCTCCACTGGAATTTGCATCTGATCCCATTTTATTAACAAACCCGACTGATGAACTTCACCTCGACGGATTTCGTTGAAGCCGTGAATTATTGTTTTGTAAAATAAAGAACCTTGAGAAACTCCTGATGCAAATACGTTTTATTTATAAAGTGTCTTCTGGGATATCACATGGTTTACAGGGAGGCTACTCAATTAATAAAATAGCTTTTCTCAGCAAGTATTTCTACAATAATGTCCATAAACTACCGTGTGCCTGGCTAGAAGTATTCCAAGACAATCACAGCAATATGCTAAAGGGGCAAGCAGACCCCAAGCCAATATTGCCTCACTTCTTTTTTTCTTCTTCTTCTTAATTTAATAAAAAGCTCTGAATACAGAGACTGATGGGTTCTCAAGTTCTGACTGACAGGTTTTCAATTGATACTGGTGTTGTAGCTCCCAACACTCAGGTAACCAAGCACCTTACAAACCCAATGGAACAAAGCTGGAGATGGGTAGATTTAGACTGGATGTGAGAAGGAAGTTCTTCACCATGAGAGTGGTGAGGGCCTGGAATGGGTTGCCCAGGGAGGTGGTTGGGGCCCCATCCCTGGAGGTGTACAAGGCCAGGCTGGATGAGGCTCTAGCCAGCCTGGTCTAGGCTGGAGTGTCCCAGCCTGGTGGGGGGGGTTGAAACTGAATGATCAGGTGGTCCCTTCCAACCCTGAGTGATTCGGATTCCATAACTTCTCCAGTGAAGTGATCCTGCTGTGGCAGGGGGATTGGACTAGATGATCTTTCGGGGTCCCTTCCAATCCCTGATGATTCTATGATTCTGTGACTGAGACCTCAGCATCACATCCCATGCATCCTTGCCATTCCCTCTGAGGCTGCTGACCTGAAAACCAGCTGCTAGTTCTGTTGTGTCCACTGAGCCAAGGTCTTCATGATGTGTACAGCATCTAAACCCATATGCTCTCACGCTGTTGCTCTGCCACCTTACACTGCTGAGCATGAAAGATTCAACACCCTAGACCCCATCACTAAGAAATAAAAGAAGGCAAGACCAGGGCATGGAGGGCAGTCTCAGGGCTTCTCAATCAGCTACTGATAAACTCGATGTTTCCTGATCCACTGAACCATCTTACCCATTTCCATTTAAAAGTTGATCAGTACAATGACTCCTAATGAAAGTCTTAAACTCACGAGCCAGAGGGCTGGTTTTTTTCAAGTTTTTCATTACCAACTAAGTAAATTAATTAATGCAAATGAAACTCTAGTGTCATAAAACCACGTCCTGCTCTAATTGCAGACAATGGCAAAACTGCCGTTGACCTCCACGGGGACATGTTCAGGCCCATAACGTTCATATATCCTACGTTAAGCAACATAATCAGAAATACTACCTTCTCCCATTAAAAT
Organism: Rhinopomastus cyanomelas; assembly: GCA_013400115.1. Classification (NCBI taxonomy): domain Eukaryota; kingdom Metazoa; phylum Chordata; class Aves; order Bucerotiformes; family Rhinopomastidae; genus Rhinopomastus; species Rhinopomastus cyanomelas. The sequence continues at coordinate 36,238 of VXBP01000797.1, read as the reverse complement.
GATGCATGGACAAGCAGCAGCACAGAGCCTCATCTGCTGGCTGTAATTAGAGGGTTTTAATGACAGGTTAGGTGTGTTTAATATGCAGTTCTACATTGCTGGTACACTATCAGATTCTACTCAGGACCTCTACTCACAGCAGAACTGAGTTCAGAGGCAGATGAGTGTTGCCAACATTTCAGATTCAGCAGTTTTGCTGATTCAGCACCTTCCGAAGCACGCGCCGTGTGGGGAGCAAACACTACAAGCAAAGATGTTGTCCACTGAGATTTGCCAGGGGTTTAAAATATTAACGACTGTCCTGCTCTCCTTACAGACAGAAGAAGTGTAACTTCCAGCTCCAAGAGCAGCAGAGCTGTGCAATTGTTCTAATAGGTATCATCCCATTACCTCAGAGGAATTTACGTGTGGAGCCAGCTCCATGTGCTAGTTAATAAGCAATCCATTACTTAATTGACTGACTTATATGCAGAAAGCTTATCATCCATAGATTTGACTGCTTGGAATTAAGTCAAATATTGGAAAGAGTTTTTTTCAAGTTTCAATATCTTACAGAAAAATCATTGTGCTGGATTGCAGTTAAATACACTGAAGAATAATGTTTGCCTTAAAAACAGCAGATCCTATAAATGCATTAAAATAATATGAAAACAATGCAAGACACCACTAATTGAACTTGAGTCAGCAGTTCCAGTAAATGCATGGCAATTGCAAGCAACAGGAAGAGAGCTGTCTGTCTCAAAGCACTGCCAAATCGCTGCAGAAGCTTGATCCAAAGGGTTTGAACACCTCATGTGTGTGAGACTGCCAGTTCATATCCATAAATACAGTCACTTTCTCTTGGAATTCTTCTTTCTCCCCTCTAGTTGTCAGTAACTTCTTCAGAAAGTCATCACTGCCTGATCTAATGATAGGACGAGGGGCAGTGGGGGTGAGCTGGAACAGAGGAGGTTCCATATCAATATGAGAAGGAACTTCTCAGTGAGGGTGATGATGGAGCACTGGAACAGGCTGCCCAGGGGGTTGTGGAGTCTCCTTCTCTTGAGAAATTTAAAACCCACGTGGATGCGTTCCTGTGTGACTTGGTCTAGATGATCCTGCTCTGGCAGGGGGACTGGACTAGATGATCTTTTGAGGTCCCTTCCAATCCCTAATGATTGTATGATTCTGTGATTCTATGATTAGGGATTGGAAGGGACCTCAAAAGATCTAGTCCAGTCCCCCTGCCAGAGCAGGACCACCTAGACAGCAGCAGTCCCTCAGAAACAACACTTTGGTCTTGTGTTAGTGGGTTTTATATGAGCGTTTTGGCTTTTCTAAACCCTGGTTTGGCATCTTCACTTTTACACGAGGTCCTAAAGTCATTCAGAAAGGAGATCATAGCATCACAGAATCATCAGGGATTGAAAGGGACCTCAAAAGATCATCCAGTCCAATCCCCCTGCCACAGCAGGATCACCTAGACCAAGTCACACAGAAACTTACCCAGGTGGGTTTTAGACTAAACTTTTGAAGAATGCAAGTGTCTGTGAAACTTTTGCTCATTTCTAATGAGGTTGAAACCAAAAAGGTCCAAACGTGTTCCTTTGGTACATACTCAGACACGTGAAAACAAATGCCTAGCGCCAAGAACAGCATGTTCTTGGGTGGCTCTGTTGCACTGACTCCTAATGGGTAGGAGCTGCCTGCAGGAATAGCTGTCCAGGGCCATGTTTGAGGCTGAAGTATTGTCTGTAATTATAATGAAATTGCTACCTGGTTTTGTTACAGCTTCTGCCTGACCATATTCTAATGTGCCCATGGCAAGGACAATATTGTTTCCACTCCAGCTGGCATAATGAGAAAATGTGCTTAATATATTTGCTTTAACACAGTATTTATCAGGAGATTATCCTTTGAAATTGTCAGCTTATGGCGTGGTAATTAGATCTGGTACTTGAGACCTGTCAGATAGAAGCAAGCTTCCTTCAGTAATCGTATTGCTCTTCATTTCGCAGGTGGGGCCTAATAAAGTGGACTACTTGGAAAGGATTGAGGCTACAGGATGCCTGGCGGTTCAGTAGGTGCAGTGATGACTGCATCCCAAGAAATTGCTCAGCTGTGTTTTCTGTGAACAAGCTTTCTTCCACGAGTACATCCTCTCCAAACAGGCTGCCCAGGGGTGCTGTGGAGTCTCCTTCTCTGGAGACATTTAAAACCCACCTGGACACGTTCCTGTGTGACTTGGTCTAGGTTGCCCCTAGTCCCATGCTAGGACTTGGTCTAGATGACCCTGCTGTGGCAGGGGGATTGGACTAGCTGATCTTTTGGGGTCCCTTCCTTTTAAAAGTACCTGAGTATTGATTCACTCCACATCTTAATGATTGACACAGTGAAAGTTCACTTTAAGAGTGGACTTAGACAACTTCAGTGACATTTGCTTATAACAAAACTTGGGCTCTGAAATGTTCAAAATCCATCTCAAAATGTGTCTCCAAGTGTCCAACGCTGAAGGTAGCGATAGCTTCTCCTTTTAAAGATCTAGGTCCACCTTTGAGCGAGTGCCTACATAAACCTTCAGAACTTGCTTCACAAACTAAACTGTGGGAAATCTGTCCTGAACAACACCATGTTTTTTTGCCTGCTAATATGCCCAAAGGTGTGCCTGGAGTCATTAGGGAACAAAGACCTGTCTGAGGAACATTAGGAAGATTAATAACTGTGCATACAGGATCGGAAAGGAGCAAGCAGAGGGCATATTGCTTATTGCCTGTATCTACCTGGGACTGGGATGAAGAACAAGTCAAATTCAGAAAGGTTTTCAGGAAAAAATGAAGAGTTGTAGCAGGGGTGGGGTGGGGGGAGAGTCTCACTGTAGGTGCAGTCTTCCCACCTCCAGAAAAGTTTGAAAGGAGTAAGACTTGCCTGAAAGCTGTTAGTAAAAGCATATTTATTTATCACAGAACATTAGGGACTGGAAGGGACCTCTAAAGACCATCTCATCCAATCCCCCTGCCAGAGCAGGATCACCCAGACCAAGTTGCTCAGGAAGATATCCAAGAAGGAATTTTTCAGGCATCTGGCAGGGGGATTGGACGAGATGATCTTTCAAGGTCCCTTCCAATCCCTGATGTTCTATGATTGTGGATACCCAGAGTCCACATTTGAAATGTTGTGGCATGTTAGACTATGAGGTCTACTAGAATATGTTACCTGCTCCCTGGACATTTCGGTTTCTCAACTGATCCACCCATTTAAGGATATTGAAGGCAGTTCTGTGTAAATGGAAAACCTACTGGAAGGCTCACAGCCTCCTTTATGTCACTCAGCTTCTTAGACACTAAATGAATTGAACAACCTTTTGTTCTTACACCTAGAGGACAAACAATTGGGCACAGATGCGTGCAGTGCAGAGAGAAAAAGTGAACTAGTCTGAGATTTGTTGAGAAATGTTGAATTTCTTGTTCCATGCATGATATCCTCTCTCTCTCGGGTGGCTGGCTCTTCTCTTGCTTGGAAGGATTGGCCTTGGGGCTGAGCAGAGCTTTTGGAACAGTGAGAAGAAGAGAGAGATATATGGACATAATGTCAGTTGTGGATTTCAGTCACTTGGCTTGAACTCTTTAAAACTGCTCAATTCAGAGGTAACAAGATAAAGGGGAATTGATTCCATCTGTTTTAAAGCAGTTTTCCTGAGTTACTGTAACAAGCACTCGGCTGCTTTTATCCCTTCTGTTAGAAACAACAGAAAGAAGTATCTGCACTTCACAGCATCTCGTTCTTCAGAGCAAAGCCATCTAGAAGAGCAAATCCAGAGTGATGCCAGTTGTAACTGGCTGCAGGGGGTTGTGGAGGGTGCAAAGACCATGTGGAGCATGCAAAAGGATGCCAAAAAGGATGGTTTTTAGCATGTAGTTCACTTCAGTGGGAAGTAGTTTCACCCAATAAAGCATCATCTTGCCACCTCCTACAGGCTTAATCCAGTCGGTGTGTTCCAGCAGGGTTGAATTCTGACAGAAGACAGTTGTGAAGCCAAACATCAGATTTATAGGTAGACAGCTCTGGTGAAGCTTTTCTCCACAGGGATAAAGTCCCCTTGCTGTGTAGAGGAAAATGCACAGATGTGTTCCTGTGTGACTTGGTCTAGGTGATCCTGCTGTGGCAGGGGGGTTGGACTGGATGATCTTTTGAGGTCCCTTCCAATCCCTTATGATTCTATGATCCTGCTGTGGCAGGGGGATTGGACCAGGTGATCTTTTGAGGTCCCTTCCAACCCCTGACGTTCTGTGCTTCTGTCACTCTAATGTCCTAGTCCAGAAGTTAGACAGAGATTTGATCTCAAATACCTCTGCTCAATAGGGTGATTGTGGCACGTGCCCTCAGCAGCTCCAGTACAGCAGGCTTTTCCTCTTCACACGTTTCCACACCCTCTAGGTTTTTTCCCTTCTAGTCTGCCCTTTAACGATGTCATCTTCCTTTCAGGACACCATTAGTCACACTTTCCCCGCTTTATCCAAATAAGTGGAAAGATCCAGACCATTTGCTGAACCATATTTAACTTTCCAAATGACCACTAATTTCAGCCCTGACTTATGGGGAGCAGTGGTATTTGTGATCTTGGTAACATTTCTGAATGTCACCTGTGATCATTTTGCTCCTAATTGACTCTGATTACAACATTTGTTTTCATTATTTTCACTTTAGAACCTCTGCAGTGTTAAGAATAAAATGCTTTGAATTTAAACAAGCAGAGAACTTTTTCCTGCAGAGATGGCTCTGTGGTGGTCTTGGACACTGGAAGATTCTGCTCCACTTCTGGGCAGCTTGGACCGTGTCGTGAAGAGTCTATGTGTGACAACTTGCAGTTGGATTAGTAACTGATGTCCTGTAGTGCTACTCAAAAAGCACAGCTGCTGGATCACACACGAGCCTTTCAGCTAGGAAGCGCTCTATAGGAGAGGAGCCTTCAGAATATAAACCTTTCACTGTCATCATCTGCAGGACACTGGACATTCACAGCACACAGACACCCAGGTAATGAACTTCCAAGCTGCACCCATGTGGCAGTTAAAGCTCCTGCCCTGGAAGCTGCACTTGTAAAATGTTTATGAACATGTGGCTGTCACCGCGAGAAAATTGCACCGTCAGCTCCGCTCTCTCCCCAGTTGTTTTCTCTCCCTGCGTTACCCTTCTGGATGAAGGTCCATCCATCCTTGAGATCCCAAGCATGACCCTTGCCTTATTTTAAAAACACCTATGTGTGAGGTGTTCTACTGCACAAGAAATGAAGAAGAGCTGCTTCCATGGTGCAATCTCATTCCCCATTTTATCCACTCAGAAAGGTCTGTTTGGTTTTCTGAACTTTCCATGAAGCCATCAAGGGCACTGGTTTTGCCAGTGCTCTGCGTAGCTGCCTAACTGGACATTGTGGGAGAAGAGGGTTGAAACCATAGAATCATAGAGTCATAGGATGGTTTAGGGGACCTTAAGCATCACCTTACTAGACCAGGTTGCCCAGAGCCTCATCCAGCTTGGCCTTGAACACTTCCAGAGAGGGGACATCCCTGGGCAACCTGATCCAGTGCCTTACTACCCTCAGAGTGAGGAATTTCTTCCTAAGATATATTCTAAATCTGCCCTCTTTTAGCTTGAGCCCATTATCCCTTGTCCTACCAGTAGAATTCTTTGTCAAAAGTCCCTCTCCAGCTTTTCTGTAGCCCCCTTCAGGTAGTGCAGGGGATGCTGAAGCCAGTCCAGCAAAGGACCGTGAAGATGATAAAGGACTGGAGTATGTGACATAAAAAGAGAGGCTGAAAACTGGGACTATTGAGCTCAGGGCGATCAAACACCAGAGCAAGTTGCCCAGGAAGGCTGTAAGTTTCCACCTTTGGAGATAATCAAAACTAGACTGTGTAATGTCACGAGGAAGCTGGTCCAGCTCTGAGCAGGAGGTCTGGATTACATGGTCTCTAGAGGTTCCTCTCAACCTCAACTCTTCTGTCATCCTGTGACAACCAGGGTTTGACTGGTCTTACAGACCGGGATGAGACTCCAAATATGGAGAGCATGGACCAGTTTGTGTGGTTGGGCACTGAAAAATCCTTCTCAACATCTGAAGTGAGGACACAAAAGCTGCAGTAATAGTCAGGACTGGATCCTGAGCACCACGTGGAAAGAGCTTGGAGCAGCTAGCATTTTCCACTGCATTTTACCTCAGAGGCAGCAGACCCATCTCTAGCTCAACAGAGTCCAGACTTCCACTGCCTGTAACCACTGTTACAGCAACACACACTGCAAACCTGGATGTCTGCAGAACTCTGGACCTGGGAGAACCCTTCTCCAGAAGCATGCGTCGTCTTCAACTCTTCTTGGTGCTTCTAGCACTGTGGACCCCTACAGCTCGGCTTGGCGTCCTCCTTACAGACATGCTGCGATGGCTGCAGAGCCCCTCACTCACACCGCCCCGCCTGGAAGGGAAAGGGTTGTCTGGGGACACTCCTCGTCCACCACAACCCTGCGTGTGAGGGGATCATCACCAAATGCTGCGGGCTGTCTGGCACACTTCTGCGCCAGTGGAACGCTGACTGGAGTGTGGATAAAGAGCCCTGGCACCCGGCTCGCCGAGAGCGCTCCAGGCAGCGGCTGATCCAGCCTTGGCACGAGCACGTGCTCTGCTGTGCAGAGACTCCACATAATGAAAACCTTGTTGTACAACGCAGCTGACGAAGAGGGGTTGATGTCCAGTCAAGCGCCGCCGTTTGCACGGGTGAATATTACCCAAAGCTCTATTCATACTTCAGCTTCTGATGCAGCTTTTCCCAGCACAGAGAAAGAAAAGTGACTGCAGATGGCTGTGACAGTTGCAGAATCCAACTCTTTCAAAGCAATAAAGGCAAATGCTCAGCAAATATTATGAACAGTAGCCCTGGTACAGTATTTCCCTTAAAGAGACATCTGGGATGAATTAGGGTGCTGCTCAGACTGTGGCTCTGCTACAGATGTCGAGGTGTAAACATGTCTTGCAGGGCCTGGAGATGTGGGATCACGTATAATGCTTTTATGAGGAGTTCAAGCGCCGTAGTTCCAGCAATATGAAAAATTACTGAGAAGAAAAGAAATGCCTCCTGAGTTTGAATTGCAGCCTCATCTAATGAACTCAGAGGTCTTTTCACTCAACTTTAGTATTGCTTTGCAGCTCCTGTAGCTTAAATGAACCTACTGATCATAACAGTAAATATGGGCTCAAGAATATCCCAAGAGGTGTCATTAGTCACACTGTACATCCTTTTCTATTTTGTGCACCTACCGTGTTGTTTAAGACCCACCTGGATGTGTTCCTCTGTGACTTGGTCTAGGTGATCCTGCTGTGTCAGGGGGATTGGACCAGATGATCTTTTGAAGTCCTTCCAATCCCTAATGATTCTATGATGTCACTGGACTGATGAATCCTCCCTTAGCAGTCTGCAGCAACCCTCAGTCTGAATGATGTGTAGTATTTCCTCGTTGAACGTGTCATCTGGAAGGCTTAGCAGAAGATTTATTGTAAGGGAAATGAGATGTTTTACTTCCAACCTGATGGAACCCATTATTGTTCTGAGTTGTGCTGTAGAAGTCGTGGTGGGAAACAGAATCAAGATCTGATTAGGTAGTTAAGCTGTGCTTGCATCGCTCCTGGCTGAAACAACAGCAGCTGCCAGAATTCAGGTCCTTTCTGCTGTGTGTGGATGATAAAAGGGTCATGGAGAAATCATCCTGTCGTGGTTACATGGAACAGGCTGATAATGCCTGCAAGGATTAACTGCAGAGCAGCTTCCGAATCTGACCTGGGATGGGAGGTCTGCTCTACGCTTGGCCAGGAGTTTGGACACTGTGCAGCAGGCAGATGTGAAATTCCCTCTTCCCTGGGCCTTTGCCCGGCAGGCAGGACTGTTGTGCAGCTTAGCCCAGGGTTGACATCTCAGCCTTCCCACACCCTCCCACCAGGTGTTATGGTCTGGAGCACTGTGGAAACGCACATGGATTGGTGCCTCATAGAATCATGGGATCAGTAAGTCCAACCAAGACTCCTAAGTTCATCAAGTCCAACCAAGACTCCTAAGTTCATCAAGTCCAACCAAGACTCCTAAGTTCATCAAGTCCAACCAAGACTCCAGTTCACTGTTCTGTCTGCTTCTGAGCCAGTCCCCCATTTCCAGAGCACCAACTCCTACGGCCACGGGTGAGATTAAAACTCTCCATTACAGCAAAAGATGAACTGTGGGCAAAACCTTTCCTGCACTAGTCTCTAACAGAGATCATTCACTCTCTTTCCATTCACCATGCTCCAGGGCAAGGTGGCTGCCGTGCCCAGCCCAGTGCTATGTGCATCCTCCCCGAACACAGATGAAAGAGAAGTGACAAAGGAGCAGGAAGCCAGAAACTGGAAACAGGAAGCTCCAAACCACTCATCCAGTTCACAGAGCTGCAACATTTTGGTCTGGTTGCCATCACAACTTCTGAATGCAATCCCTCAGGTAAAAAAACCCACTCAGGCTCAAACCACAACACAATAATGTCCTCATTCCACATCATTAAGGTCTGAGCTCAGTAGGGGTCCTAAGATGAAAGTGACACAGACATTTTCCAGATAAGAGCACTTCAGCACACATTTTAAGACAATTAACCCCTCTGTTAGCTTTAAGAATGCTGATTTCTTTCACCAAATCCATATCTAAATGCTTACCTGTAGCTGCTGGCTGGGCTTTGGGGAAGTATTCGTCTTATCTACCAGGTCTTACTAGATGGCTCAGCTGCTCAGCCTGCCAAGGTTGCCAGAGTTCCTCTTCCTTTGCCAGTGCTGCACTGTTTTGATTTAAAATAAAAGCCTCAGGTGTTCATTGCACCCTTGAAATACTCTTCCCCAGCAAATCAGAGCTGGAAGGTTGTGAACTGCCCCCATTGCTTCCAGCTGACTCGTGCTTTTCCCTCATGTGTTTTCACTCCCGGCATCACAACACCCCGCCCTTGCTTGGCCAAATTTACATACTGCTAGCCAGGATCACAGAACTGTAGGGACTGGATATATCAAAAGATCATCTAGTCCAGGCTCCCCTCCACAGCAGGATCGCCCAGATCAAGCCACCATGGCTACTTCTTGTTTTGGTTAAGTTTCCCTTGTGGTGTGTCCTCTTTCACTGGCCTTTCCCCTTGGCCCAAGTAATGCAAGGTTACTTTGCTCCGTGCCAAGAGTCTGTTTGTGTGTTCCTCTCTATGCACCAGTTTTCTGAACCAGCCACCATCTATTGTTTTAAACCATTGATCCACGGGCTAAAATGGGAAAACAGAATAATCCCTCATTTAAATGATCAATGGGAAAGAATGACTGGAGGGAAATGCTGATCACTGCTACAGCCCTAATCATCCAAAGTGTTAGTGCAATTCAGAGAGGGGAGGAGGGGAAGAGATTTACAACACCGGGAGCTCCCAGGGAAGGAGCTCTTTAAGGAATGGCTCCCATATGGAACTGGAATGCTTTGTACACCCTGGCTTAGCAATTAAATTTACAAGGTGTTGCTAAGTAGCAGTACCCCTGTAAACTCAGCAGACGTGGAAAACGCTGTCACAAAACTAGGGGCTTCTTTTATTGCCTCTCACATTTCAGTGGGGGGAAAAGTCATTAGGAGAAGGCTGCTCTTTGTACAGAGTCCCCTTTTGGAGAGTTGGGAGTGTGTCCTGATGAAAGATGTGTGAGCGGTGCAGTATGGTCCATGGCAAATGCCGGCTTCTCCGCAGGGAGGACAAAAGGTGGAGCAAAGCAAGTGTTTGGAGCTGAGTTAGAGAGCATGCACCTAAAATGACTGGGCAGTCATCTACTTACACGCACACACACACACACGCACACATGCACACGTTCCCCTCGGAATACAAACTGCCTTTTAAATTCTTCTCAGTCAAGTCTCGCTGACAAACTTACTTGACGGGCGTCAGGGACCTGGAGCGAGCTCTGAGGGAAAACGTAGCCATCACTCATGCTCCTTTGGATTTCCATGACAGAATGATCAAATCTTGTACAACCTGGCATAAGCACATCATTATCAAACCCTGCCTTAGCATTTCTTAACCGACCACGGAGGCCGAGGTCCTTGGTGGCTCCCGCTTTCTGGCCCTGTTTGTAGTTATTTGACCTTTTCTCAGCGGATAATCCACACGAAAAGCCCTAATTACTTCCCCGGCTTTGAGCGGTCCAGCGCTGCGAATAATCAATGCCTCTGATTCTGGTATTGCACAATCAGATGCTCGTGGTGTTTAAAGAACATTTCTCCATTGACCTGCCATGGCCGTAGGACGACACCGAGCACCGAAGTTGCTGTTGTAATCACAAGCAGCTCAAGTGACCTTGGGGGTCTGAAGCTGATTATTGGTGCCTCGACTTGAGTAGATACAGCACACTGTGGGCTATCAGAGTATTTAATTATCATTATCATAATTTAATCCCTTTTAATAATTTAATTATTTAATTTAATTCAATGGGTGAATTATTTAATTATATTTAATTATCATTTAATTATCATTTAATTGAGTGAGATACCAGTGTAGTGACAGAATATCAGAGCAAGCAGACATTGCTGCGTATTTTTTTACTTTCTTAATTATATCTTAATCTTTATTTTGGCTGTTAGATAGAACAGTGCTGGGGGTATTTATTTTTCAACACTGTGTTTTACATTTGTCTTTAAGACAATAACTCATCCGAGCACTTGAACGTCTGATTGCTTCAGAACGACTCAAGGATGAAGCCAGAACAGAAGAAAAAGGAAACAGCAACGGCCTCAATACGGGGATGGACTGAAATGTCTTTGAGAGGAGTAGGGACTCTTAGACATTAAATAGTCTCTTGTTTGTTGGGTTCTTCTGTTCACAGAACGTGAAAATGCAGTTCATTATCCTGGGTTGTTAGATTCCAGTTGACCACCTTCTTGGTGATCCTGCTCCGGCAGGGGGGTTGGAGTCGATGATCTCTTGGGTCCCTTCCAACCCCTAACATCCTATGATCCTATGATCTTCTGAGGTCTGCAGGGAGATCTGTTTCAGAAGGTCTTAAAAATTTAAGCAAAACCTTGCTAATGAAAAAAAACCCAACAACCCAACATCAACCCCCTTCCTCCAAAACAAACCCCCAAACAAGCACAAAGCCACCCAAACATGACTTGCCAAGCTGCAAGTGCCTTTCTCCTGTTAACCTTGCTGTTAAGGAAGTCATATCTAAGCAGCAGACCCTTCACTATCACCTTCTGTGTTGGTGCTCAAGAAATGCAGCCGCAGAGTGTTTACACACGCTGATAAGACTGTTGGTTCTGCTGAAAAATAGCTTGTTGAGTGGTAACCCGGATGGATCACACATTTCTGGTGTATTGATTCCAGTCAAATAAAAGCTGCGTTACTCACGGAGCCAACGCAAACACAGTGAAGCTGGAGAATTCTCGTGGGGTCAGATCCAAACTCCTCCACAGGCTGCTAGGGCACCCTGAGGCGAGATGACGACGCTTCATTCTGTGCTGATCCTGCTAATTCACGGAGTCACAGAACATTAGGGATTGGAAGGGACCTTGAAAGATCATAGAATCATCAGGGATTGGAAGGGACCTCAAAATGGTCTAAAGGTCTGTGATTCTGTGATCTTTCAAGGTCCCTTCCAATCCCTAATGATTCTATGACCGTATTTTGGAAACCCCACAAGGGATCACATCAGATGATCTTTCAAGGTCCCTTCCAATCCCTAATGATTCCATGATTCTACTTTGGAAACCCACATAGGGGATCACACCAGATGATCTTTCAAGGTCCCTTCCAATCCCTAATGTTCTGTGATTCTGTGAAACCACCCAAACAAGGTTGCTTCCTACCACCGTGCAGGGATGCCCTTCAGCATGGACAGCATCATCCCGTGAAGATCTGAAATCAGAATAAGACTGGCTATTAAGGCTGTGACTAATAAAACTTTTTAAAGAAAGATAAAAGCTCATGACTTGACAATTCTTACACACATGTCAAGCACACGTTTTCCACACTGTGGCTGGGTCTCTCGTTCCTGCCTCCTTCACTGGCGGGGGCAGCCGCTCATTCTGAAATCAATAGGACAAGCCGTGGAGTATTTTCGGGTTGGGCCGTTGCCAGGCTGCATATAAATATTTTATTGTGCTCAGGGCTGGAGGAAGGAGATGGAAGTAATAAGGCGACTCAGAGAGAGGCTGTTCACTTTATCAGGGTCTCCAATCTTGGAAACTTCTGGCTCTTTTTATGAACTGCACTCGCAGAAGTTCGGGGAGAACTGGTCACACGGCCGGGGCGCTTCGCAGGCGGGCTCTGAGGGGAGGTGGGGGGCAATGAAGTGGGGTGTAGCTTCTAAACCAGTGCTTTGGCTTTACTGGCTTTGCAGTTCAGGCTTTTATTCTAGAACTTCTTTATAAGGCACCAATAAAAATATGTCTCAAAAAAAATGGTGCGGGTTTGATGCAAGGCAACACTGCTCTATACAACGTCTGCTTTGTCTTCAGGCAGGTCTGCTTTGCTGTTGGGTTGGTTTGTGTGCTAAGGGAAGTATTTCTGTAACACTCCAGGACACCCTGCTCCTTCTGGAGTCGTGGGGATTTATAGCAGTGAATTCACTCTGATGGGTAAGCAAGACTTGGTTTCAGGTTGGGGGCAATTCTTTAGCGTAGCAACAGAAAAGAAGCTGAGGGTGGTGGGTATCTGTAGCACAGAAGTGACCTAGCGAGGAAAGAAGAACACTAAGTGGCTCTTAGGGTAAGTGGCAGGACTTCTGTGTGTGGCTAGTTGCCACACGTGGTGCACCGATCCCAGATGATTGCCAGCATGTCCATGGAAAGTAGATAAAAGAAGAGGATATGATGCTCTATGTCCATCTGCTTACTGGTCACCCCCCCACCCCACCATAGAATCATAGAATGGGTTGGGTTGGGAGGGACCCCCCATCTGTCTGTTCTTCCTTCGTCTCTGAGACTCCCAACTAATTTCACACAATTCTGGGAGAGGAATAAAGGTCTCAAAGGCACTAAGTTACTGAAAGAACCCTGAAAGTTATCATTTAAAGGAGGGAGGGAGCTGGGTCTGTTGAGCTTGGAGGAGACTGAGGGGTGACCTCATTAGTGTTTAGAAATATGTGAAGGGTGGGTGTCAGGAGGATGGAGCCGGGCTCTTCTCAATGTCATCTAGTTATAGGACAAGGGACAATGGATGTGAGATGGAACATAGGAGGTTCCATATGAATGTGAGAAGGAACTTCTTCCCAGTGAGGGTGACAGAGCAGTGGAAGGTGTTGCCCAGGGTTGTTGTGGAGTCTCCTTCACTGGATCTTCCTTATGACCAGCCACGTTGTGCAGGTTCCTATGAGCTGCCATAGTCACTGTGTGTTTAGCCAAAGGCAGCTGGAAAAGTAGCCAGGGGGATAACACCACCCCTCTCTCACTGGTTCAGTCACACAATTAAATCAGCCGTGCCAATGCCTCCTGGATGGCTCCTCCACCATCCCATACCTACCAGTCAGTCCTTGCTTCCTGGACATCTCTTGGCAAACACCTGTTTTCCGAACCCTTGCATGTGTCAGAACGGCTCGTTGCTTCAGGGAGATCCTCTTTATCATGTTGTGTTAGTGGAAGGAGCACTTAGAGGTGATCCTGCTCGTAGAGGTGGGAACACTGACTTTACAGCCTGCAAGCTGAATCAAAATAGGACCTCACCCAAAAGTGCTCTCAGTTTTCACTATGAAGGTACATCCTTCCCTCTTGAACAATAAAAAATGCCAGATAAGAATCAGTTCTGTAAAATGAAGATGCTTTTGTTTAAACACCGGTGTTTGGAGGGGAAGGGATTAGAGCCTGTGTTTCCTTGGTGAATTGAAGCATCCTTGAATAACAAGTAAAAGCCTTGGCTGTTCCCCAAGACATTAAACATCAAACTGGGAATGAATTTGTCATCTTTCTTGAGCTGGACCAAAACTGCTTTTCGCAGTGAGCAAACATCCAAAGCAGTTGCTTCACCCAGTGCTTCACCCTGTGTGGGCACCCGGCCCCAGCAGCTGTCGTTACGGGGAATGATAGTGCTGGGAGGCTCAACCCTGGTGGCAAGCTTGCAGGGACGTGGTGCCTAGATGCAGCAGACCCCCAGTATCTGTCCTGGCCAGCTGTGGGGAGGTCCCTGATAAGCCTGTCATCCTGACAGGGCAAATCAGTGCTGAAAAGCCTTTGCACTCTGCAGGGCTCAGGCTGGTCAATAGGACAGAGTCATCTTCTGATAAACAGAAGTGCTCTGTTTCCTTCAACTCCCTGGGGCCCCGCTCAGGGCTCTTGTCTGGCACTTCATTGCCACAGAGTGGGCCACTGCACAGCAGCTGGTGCTGGGCTATGGACTGGCACGTTCACCCAGTGCGAGTCCAGCGTAGAGCTACAAGGATGATGAAGGAAGTGGAGCACCTCCCTGAAGAGGAAAAGCTGAGGGAGCTGGGTCTCTTGGGCTTGGAGAAGAGGAGACTGAGGGGTGACCTCATTAATGTCTATAAATATTTGAAGGGTGGGTGTCAGGATGGTGGAGCCAGGCTCTGCTTGATGTCATCTAGTGATAGGACATGGGGCAGTGGATGTGAGCTGGAACATAGGAGATTCCATATGAATGTGAGAAGGAACTTCTTCACGATGAGGGTGACAGAGCGCTGGAAGGGGCTGCCCAGGGGGGTTGTGGAGTCTCCTTCTCTGGAGATGTTTAAGACCCACCTGGATGTGTTCCTGTGCGACTTTATCTAGGTGATCCTGCTGTGGCAGAAGGATTGAACTAGATAATCTTTCGAGGTCCCTTCCAATCCCTAAAGATTTTATACTGAAACAATGAGGCTGACCTGCTCCCTGCTACCAATGCAAGAGGAGTGCTGCAGTCAACACACTTCTCTGCTTCTCAGTCATTCACACTGGAAGGAAGAGCTTTTATCCTGATAAAATTGCACTCTGTTGGCATGGGAAGGGGAGGAGGACTCTACTGCATTTTGAGTAGCAGTAGGATTCAAGTGACAGGTTTCCTGTGTGGCAGACACGCAGCGTGCCATGCCAGCACATGCTCAGCTCCCACCCAAGGTTATACCTGTTTAGCTGGAAAGGCTGGTGCAAACCCTGTGCCTTACCCATTCCCATGGTGTCTGGAACCTGTTAAAAATGTCAGACAGCAGCAGCAGTTCAACCACACGTTTGACTGGACGATTTCAATGGAGAAGATTGATTTGTAAACCTGCCTGTAAAGCTGAGAGTAGTAAAAGATGGTGTCTTCAGCACATGATCTTTTTAATCATTCCCAAGGATGCTTTGCATGGCTTGAAACAAGAAACATTTAACTTCAAAAGGGCCTCTTAAGGTGATTTGGGCTTTTTTCTCACACAGTTACCATGATTGTGAATGATTTTCTAGTGGCTGCAACAGAGGCATTCCCAGAGGGATGACTAATTAGCTGATGGGGCTGTGAGAGAGCCTTTGCAGTCCTCTTCTTTTGAAGTCCACAGTGAGATGAGTTTCTCAGTGTTTGGCTGCTGCTCACCCGGTTCATTCGGAAGTTGTGTGAAGTTAAAGTTACCTGCAGGGTTTCCTTGCTCACGGCTGCTTCCGAGCGCGGCGCCCAGATGCGAGCGTGCCCGCGTGCCTGTGCTCGCCGCTGTGGCTGAACTCTGAGCAAAGCCAGAGAAAAGGCTGATGCAGGGAATAAACCTGAGGTGCTTGATGAGTAAAATGTCAAGCAGATTCATGTCTGGCAAAGGACTCATCCTTGTCCATCATCATCCAATCAATGACACTTGGACCCGCGCTGACCAGGTCACCGCTCCGCCTCCGCTCAAAGCAAGGGAAAATGTATAGGTCACCTTTTGGAATGACAATTAGTACAAGAAGAGATGGTAATCCTGCTGCCCTTCAAAGTGCTGCTGCTTCACCATGCACAAGCCTCAGTGTACCAGGCACAGCAGTGTACCTGCTCTCTGTGTTCTCTACATGAGAAGAAACAAAAGACCTTTAGGAAACTATCTCCCTAGTGGCTCTTGTCTGATTAGAAAGTCCTCAGGGGATCAGCAGTATGAATTTCACAGCTTGTCCCCCCCCCCACTCCATCCCACCCCTCTGCATTAAGGTTAGAAGGATGTGCTTAGATCAAATCAGAAGGAGATTAAAGGAAAAGAAACCCCAGAGCAATTCTCTTTTGCATTTGAATGAATATTTGTAGTCAATAGTCATTTACTGCTGCTTTTAAAATATCCTTGAGTTTTAGCGAGGCAAAGCCCAGGTGCTGCCACAAGACACTAATATCTCACGCCCCCATTTCAGACGAGTTATATCATTTACAGTTAATTTGTTGTACTTGTACATATTTGCTGTTGCGTGTAATCCTTCAATTTGCTCAGGAGATTTCATCAAGTGGCCGAGGAGATCAAAAGCTTTAAAGGTTTTGTTTGCATTTCCATGTAAGAACCTACTGCTTTCCCACTGCAGAATGGCCTGGAGAGCATTCTTTAAGCCCCTGCTAACTGCCAGCAGATAGAGCCTGCAGGGGACATCTTTGAGGTGGGAGCGCCAACAGAAATGAATTTTAACCCGGTCTTTAAAGGGGCGAGTGATGCTGATGGGTTTCCTCAGCGAGGAGCTGTAAAGGATGTGTTTAAAAGCACAACACGGTAGTAAAGGAGAAGGGCTCTTCTAAGGTTGGTCCGTTTATATCTGCATCTGTTGCCAAAGCACTGCAGCCAGGGCTGGCCCCTGCACTAGCATCATCGTGCTGAACAGTATCACAAGTCAAACCTCTCATTCTTCACGAAGGGACAAATAAATCTGCTTAGTGCAAGCAGGGAGAGCTGTGGCTGCAGACTGATGTTCAAGTGAGACCACTCCAGATTCACTTGTTGCTCCCATCTACGTCTGGGTAACACTGCTTCTGTGATGGGGCACAAACGAAAACTAAACTTGACCCAGGACACTTTAGAACTTCAATGAGCAGCTGGTGAGAAGGTGAAATAGAAGCACCGACCACGGGGGAGAAGGGCTTTGGGAGTGGATTAGGTTTTTGAGGGTGCCTCACTTTCTGTGTAGGCACCTACTGGATTTGCTGTCTTTCAATGGGACCTGCTCTGTTGGAAGCACTGTGGCAGGTCTGGGGTCCCTCACTCTCTGTGGTTCTCTGGAGATGTTTAAGACCCACCTGGATGTGTTCCTGTGAGACTTGGTCTGGGTGATAGGGCTCTGGCAGGGGGATTGGACTGGATGATCTTTCAAGGTCCCTTCCAGTCCCTGATGATTCTATGACTCTATGGTTGTTATTACAGTTTTCCTGACTCAGATGCATGAAGGTAAGTGCTCTGCCTTACCGTGGGTCAAGCACCATAACCCAACATGAAAACCAAAACCAAAGGGATGGGGTGTGAAGTGTTTACAACAGCAGCTCACTTGCAGCTCCTTACCTGTAATTCTGTGGTGACCAAGGTCAGCTTCAAGCATCTAAGGGGCTTGGAAAAAGGAAAAGTCCTTCTTCCTCCTGCACATCAGCAAGATTCCTGAACTTGGTGTGTAATTACACAGACGTTTTCCCTGCCCAGTAAATGTGCCTGAAGAGCTTTCTGCAGCCCATTTCTCCCCAGTCGTCTCTTAGTGGAGCTGGTTTAGGTGTCTGCAGGCTTGTGCTCTGAACTGGGTCAGTGCGACAACCAGAGGAGCTTGCTGGTCTTTCCTGTTTTCATTGTTAATGATGCTCTTCACAGAATCCCAGAACATTAGGGATCAAAAGATCTAATCTAGTCCCTCTGACACAGCAGGATCACCCAGACCAAGTCACACAGGAACACATCCAGGCGGGTTTTAAACGTCTCCAGAGAAGGAGACTCCACAACCCCCCTGGGCAGCCCCTTCCAGTGCTCTGTCACCCTCATCGTGAAGAAGTTCCTTCTCACATTCATATGGAATCTCCTATGTTCCAGCTCACACCCACTGCCCCTCATCCTATCACCAGATGACACTGAGAAGAGGAGGCATTTCATCTAAAACAACTCACCGAGTGACCACGGAGCAAAATTGCTCTAATGGCTGCCCTTAAGCAACCGCTGGAGTGATGAGCAGAGAGACAATGAGCGATGAGGCTGGAACCCCTCAAAGTGCCTTTGCTGCCAGAGAAAAATGCTCCCCTTTCACATTCCTAAACGTAGCAGTGATCGCTCGCCTTCGACGCCGGCTCTGCCCCGCGTACACATCTGCCTCCAAGTAGCCTTGGCAGGACGGCTTCCAGCGGGGGCTCGGGCCAGCGAGGAAGCACAGCCCAGCCCACAAGCACAGTCGAAGCAGACTAGTGACGCCTGCTCTCGTTCACGTCGCGGTCTTCCAGAGACGCCGCCGAGAGCCCGTCTTTCCTGCTCGTACGCACACGGGCAGCATCCACTCGGTCGGCTTTCGGCTGATTGATTTTTGTACTTCTGCTTGTTTGGGGTTCGTTGGGTTTATTTCGCTTTATGACAACGCGGCTGATTCATGTCTGACAGCGGCAGCGGTTTAATGCAAAACATTATTGAAAGCTTCGTATAACTTATGTTTTTAATTTCTGCAAATACCACCTGGATGCTGGAGGGAACGACACTGTATAAATCTTGGAGCTGAATAAATATTTACTGTGCAAGTGGCTTGTGTTAATGAATATTGCAGGGAGAGCAGAGCACACAGAGTCACTGGGAAACCACTGCGCGGCATAAAGCATCCTCCTTGGGTGAGGGCACCTTAGACACAGACAGGGCTGTATCTGCTCTCCTAGGTCCAGTTGGATGGTGGTACTCACTGGTGGGTGGTGGCAGGACAGTTTTCACCAAAGGGTGGTCCATGAAAAATCGAGTTCACATAGATCATAGAATTATTAGGGATTGGAAGGGACCTCTGGTCCATCTAGGGACCTCTAGTCCATTGAGGGACCTCTAGACCATCTAGTCGAAGAGTTACGGCATGGAAGGAAGCAACAGAGAGTCCTCTCAGCAAAAACCATACAGGAGGACCTGTGAAGACGTTAGGGCTGAAATACAAGAGCAAAGGTACAGATCTCTGGAGAGGTTTAAGACCCACCTGAATGTGTTCCTGTGTGACTTGGTCTAGGTGATCCTGCTGTGGCAGGGGGATTGGACTAGAGGAACTTCTGAGCTCCCTTCCAATCCCTAATGATTCTATGATCTCATTTCCTTTTGAACATCCATTCTTGCTTGTCCCTCTGTCTTCATCTTTGTACCTCAGTTCAGTATCTTTAAGCACTCCAGAAGATAAGAGAAAAAGAAGAGCTGTGTGTTTATTATTTCCACCACATGAATGAAACAAAATGACTAAACTGCTGAGTGTCTGTGTGGCCAGAATCACAGACCATTAGGGGTTGGAAGGGACCTCAGAAGATCATCCAGTCCAATCCCCCTGCCACAGCAGGATCACCCAGACCAAGTCACACAGGAACACATCCAGGCAGGTTTTAAACATCTCCAGAGAAGGAGACTCCACAACCCCCCTGCCTTCCACTCTCTTTTCCCTTGGTGTGCCTTTTGTTGCCTGGGTTGTTTATAGCCTTTTCTTCAATCCCTTGGTCTACTCCCAGAAAAACACCTGAGTTTATGCAAATTATCATTATGGTGAATTTTATTGCTCCACTTCATTTCCCCTTGTTTTCATCTGAATTTCTTCACTTCCTTGGCACATCCTTCCCCTAATTGAAGAGATTCATACAGTGTGTCCCTGTAGCCCTTCACTGGCCCTTTCATGTGCTTTGAACAGCAGCAAAAGCTGTAGGAGGTTTTTGTTACCTGCACTGATGTCTTGCACAGCCCTTGGGGGCTTTTTGTTGGGTTGTTGGGGGGGGGGGCTTTGCCCTGCTGATAGATGAATTTGAATTAATCACAGAAGTTAGGAGCCATCTCATGGAATTGGACATCTCGTTGTTTAGCCAGGCAACACTCAGAGGTGAGCTTAGATTCCTTTATTGCTACATAAGGGAGGTGGCGGAGTCACCGTCCCTGAATGTGTTTAAAGACCGTTTGGATGAGGTGTTGAGGGATCTGGTTTAGGGGTGAACTTGTAAGGGAGGGTGGATGGTCGGACTCAACGATCCCAGGGGTCTTTTCCAACCAGAGTGATTCTGTGATTAGAGATTATTCATTAAAAAAAAAATGGAGATTTTTAAGGTGTGAGAATTCTCATCTTCAAGAGCAGGTAATGGAGCCCTTGTTCCAAGATCTTGCATTTCCATCTACATCTTTGATGTAGAACTTTATGACTCCTGTGATGCTGAGTAACAAGCTCAATTTGCATCCCAAGGCGCTCAGCCCTGCTGCTGCTATCTCAAGTAAGAGTTCAAGCCCCACTGAAGGAATCTCACTTAACACTGGGGTAAGCTTTTACATGCATTCCTTTATCCTGTTGACCTCCTCTCTGGGGTTAACGCTGAGTAGCTGAACTGTAGCTGCTGCCTAGATATGTGCTGAGTGTTTGATACACATTGTCATCATACGTCTGCGAGGAACAGTGGTGTCCATTGCCCTTGAGTATTTTTACACGTGTCTTCTGATAAGTTTCTGAGGATGCAAACACTTCTCTAAGCTCCTTTACAAGATACTAGGTGTAAGGGTGAAGAACAACACTTCTCCAACCTCCTTTACCAGATACTAGTTGTAAGGGTGAAGAAAAACACTTCTCCAACCTCCTTTACCAGATACTGGTTGTAAGGGTGAAAAACAACACTTCTCCAAGCTCCTTTACCAGATACTAGGTGTAAGGGTGAAGAATAACACTTCTCCAAGCTCCTTTACCTGATACTAGTTGTAAAGGTGAAGAAAAACACTTCTCCAAGCTCCTTTACCAGATACTAGGTGTAAGGGTGAAGAATAACACTTCTCCAAGCTCCTTTACCTGATACTAGTTGTAAAGGTAAAGAAAAACGCTTCTCCAAGCTC
The DNA here is from genome assembly GCA_013400115.1 of Rhinopomastus cyanomelas. Lineage (NCBI taxonomy): Eukaryota > Metazoa > Chordata > Aves > Bucerotiformes > Rhinopomastidae > Rhinopomastus > Rhinopomastus cyanomelas. Next base: position 15,282 of record VXBP01000797.1, on the reverse strand, counting down.
CTTTACCTCATACTAGGTGTAAGGGTGAAGAATAACACTTCTCCAAGCTCCTTTACCTCATACTAGGTGTAAGGGTGAAGAAAAACCCTTCTCCAAGCTAGATGTAAGGGTAAAGAATCATAGAATCATATAATCATTACGGATCCAGACACTAGGTGTAAGTTGGAACTGGATGATCCTGTGGTCCCTTCTGACCCTGACTGATTCTACGACTTGGTCTAGGTGATCCTGCTGTGGCAGAGGGATTGGAGCAGATGATCTTCCAAGGTCCCTTCCAATCCCTGATGCTCTGTGATTCTGTGAACTCTAATGAGCTTCTGTTTTGCCACAGAGACACTGGAAGCACAGCATTACCTCTGAATCTTCTAGACACATCCCTGACTCCATTGTGACCTGGGCTGTTGTTTTTCTTACTCTGAACCTTGTGCTAGGGAATAAAATCCTGGCCTCACAGAGCCCATGGCAGGACAGTCGTTAATTTCAGTGCTGAGGACTTCCTCTCTTGTTTCCAGTTACCAGCCAAACTCTTGACAGCAATCTTCCTTGTCATCCTTTCATTTTCCCCCTTCACACACACACACACACATTCTCTCATCCCTCATCACTTCACGTCACTCACATTAGAAAAAGTCATGTAAACATGAAGGGGTATTTTCTGAGCTCCGGGACAAACAGCATCAGTAAGCAGAACTGCAAATATTGGTTCAGTTTTCCTTCAAATCTTTACAGAAAGCTGTGACTTCTCCGTTGCACAGCTTGAACACACAAAAAAGTCCAGGAGATACCCTATGGATGTGTTGACGTGAACTAACAAAGCAGAAAGAAGGTCTGGTCCTTTGAGTTTCAGGTGGCTGATGGATGATGCTCCTGCTCTGTTCCCCAGTTAATTCTAAGAGATCTTCTGCTCTTTAGGAAAAGAATCACAGAACATTAGGGATTGGGAGGGACCTCAAAAGATCATCCAGTCCAAACCACCTGCCACAGCAGGACCACCTAGACCAGGTCACACAGGAACATGTCCAGGTGGATTTTAAGCCTCTCCAGAGACCAGCAAAGCAGAGGACACCTGAATGTATTCCAGATAAGTCTGGCTTTTAGTAGCTTTTTTAGGCAGTTTAGAACTGGTCCAGAAACCTCCAGAGGCATGGGGGGCAATAGAATGAAACTCACTTGTCTAACCTAACCTCTCAGGTGCACATGGCTTCTGCTCTGGCCGGTGGGATTGGACCAGATGACCTTTCGAGGTCCCTTCCGATCCCTAATGTGCTGTGATTCCCTGGTTCTGGTCTATGAGTGGGCCAGTTTATTCTTGAGTGCAGATGACCATGAATCTGTTGAGTTTTGTAGAGCTGTAGCTACTTCTACCTGTAGCAAAGACTTCATGCCCTTCATGGCAGCTCTGCACATAACTGCAGCATCTTTTAAATTGCATGGTGGGTACAGTCTGCCTTCAGCACAGACTGCAGAGGCTCTTAAAATTCCTCCAACAAACACCTCCATAATTCAGAGAAAACTCTGCTAAAGCTCCACACAAGATCGAATCTTAAGCTGTAATAGCCTGAGGAAGGAGGAGAAGAGCCTCGTGAAGTGACTCTACTTTGTCATCTCGGTGCAGCCATAGGGACAGCTGCAAATCGTGCAGACACACTTCTTAGTGGGCTCAGGTAGCCATTACAGCAACATCTGTACGAGTGAATCAATGTTCTGGAGACAACAGTCGCGGAACACGACTGTAACCGGTACCTTCCAACCATTTATCAGTGGTTAGCAGATGCTCAGCGCTGGGAACATTCCCAGTGGTGTTTACACATCTAGCAATACATCGTCTTCAAAACTCACCCCTGGGAAAACAAGACAACTCCAATAGGACCTCGGCGCTGCCCAGGGACGTGCTGTGTTGCTGAGCTGCCGTGATGAGATTTCACTGGAGGGATGGAGGAGAGCTGCCTCTGCTTGCTCTTCACTTTCACATGGCATTCAATTTTCTTGGCTGTGTAGTCCATTTATATCAACCCTACAAGCACACTTCCCATCCACAGCAAGCCTGGGTAGCTCAAACACTTCCAAACACAAAAGCCCTAGTCTTTGAACCCTTTATTTGAAAGCATTTCATAAGCTGTGATTATGTGAGTATCTGATTTTTTTTAACATCTCTTTAGTCGTTTTACAGGGCTTGTTGCTTCAATTAATTGCTATTTTTTTATTATTGATTAAGAGAGTTGTTAATTCATCAAGGGAGGACAGAGCGTGCAGTCATGCCCCCAAGAAAAGCTTTGAGGTGGTGGGATTCTGTCATGCAAATCATTTTAAACCATATTTTGAAGCAGCCTTTAGGTATCGGCTACAGCAGCCTTAATATGCAAGACGAGGCGCGAGGCGCTTAGCTGATCCAAATGCCAGTCTATAGATTTGAAAGACTAAAGATCACATCACGGGGAGGTTGACAGAAGTGACACTTTGCAAAGTGCCAATGATTTATGCCAATGTCTTGCTTGATGATAGTGTTATAGACAGCACTGTCATTACGAAGTCCCTAACGACTTCAGTCCACGTTGCTGGTGCACACATTAGAGGTGAGCCCAAAGATCGAAACCTTCCTGGCGTTTAGATTCCAATGACCAAGTAATTCTCACCAGGTCTGTTCCTGGTGTTGCCTGATACTGTGTGCTCGCGTTTCTGTTGGTGTGGTAGATACAGTGAAACAAGGGCAAAACACGCGCTCCTCAGAGCAGCGAGGGTGATGGAGGAAGTGGAGCATCTCCCTGATGAGGAGAGGCTGAGGGAGCTGGGGCTCTTGAGCTTGGAGGAGACTGAGGGGTAACCTCATTCATGTCTATAAATATTGGAAAAGTGGGTGTCAGGAGGATGGAACCAGGCTCTGCTCAGTGTCATCTAGTGATAGGACAAGAGGCAATGGGTTTTAGTTGGAACAGAGGAGGTTCCACAACAATATGAGAAGGAACTTCTTCACGATGAGGGTGACAGAGCACTGGAAGGGGCTGCCCAGGGAGCTTGTGGAGTCTCCTTCTCTGAAGACATTTAAGACCCGCCTGGACATGTTCCTGTGTGATTTGGTCTAGGTGATCCTGCTGTGGTTGGGGGGGATTGGACCAGATGATCTTTCAAGGACCCTTCCAATCCCTAATGTTCTGAGATTGCTTTGGCCTTGTGGTTTGCTTTGTCACCACAAATCCTCCAGGAACATACAGCCTCGTGTCACACAATAGGACACATTCATGCCTGAGATAGGACTGTCCCCAGTTCTCATCGCAGTCACTGCAATTCCTGCAGCACACGAAACCAGCCGAGCAAACACACAAATGAGTGATGCCTGCACAGCAGCAACGATGTCCTTCGCAGTGAACTCGCATGGTGCAGCTGGCAGTGTTCTGTGAACTGTTCACTCAAACAACATGTCATCCTAAGGTCAGATTGGAGCTTAACCAGAAAGCTCTGTGTCCGAAGAGTGTTTTCTTGACTACCCTGAATAAAGCTCGTACGTGTCAAGCTTATTGCTGTCCACAGCAGTGTTAAATACAGGCTACGATGGGGCTGATTAATCTGTGAGAGAAATGGATTCCCTAGGAAAAACAGTGCAGGACCAAACACACTGGTGCCTTTAGATCTGCTTCAAGAAATGTAGATAAAGAGGTCATTATTTGGTCAGGGAAAGAGACTCGTAACAGCTGCTCTACAGACAAATAACCCCATGAATGCACTGATTCAACAACCAGTCCTTATGCAGAATTCCCCTTCAGACAGAAGGCTCAAGCAGTGTCTTGCAATTACAGAATCATTAGGGATCGGAAGGGACCTCAAAAGATCATCCAGTCCAATCCCCCTGCCACAGCAGGACCACCTAGACCAAGTCGCACAGGAACACATCCAGGCAGATTTTAAACATCTCCAGAGAAGGAGACCCCACAGCTCAATATAGCTAAGATCATAATTTATTCAAAAATATACATGTTTAAAGTCAATTAGCTCTTCTTGCTGTGATAAATCTATCATAGAATCAGTAGGGATTGGAAGGGACCTTGGAAGATCATCTAGTCCAATCTATCTAACATATCAAATATATCTAATACATCTAACATCAAATATATCTGGTGGCCTTTCAGAGCTCAAAGGGGTCTAGGTGATCCTGCTGTGTCAGGGGGATTGGACTAGATGATTGTTTGAGGTCACTTCCAATCCCTAATGATTCTATGATTCTATGACATCTGATGTATCTAATATATCTAATGTATCTAATATATCTAATATACCTAATATATCTAATATATCTAATATATCTAACACATCAAATCTAGTCCAATATATCAGTTTATTGATGCTCCTCAGTCAGGTGAAGGAGTTCTCTCAGCGTCTCTAACGTTTGTGTTGTTTTGAATGTCTCGAAGGTACAAAGTCACCATCTAACCTCCTTTATCCTCATGTCCCAGTAACTTCATAAAAGGAAGTTCTAGGCAGTTAAGTTAATCTTTGCAAGACTAAAAGCTTAAAAGAAGGCCAAGAAGACCATTGAAGGTCAGCATTTACATATTGATCACACTGTAAGTTTATGCTCTTGCAAACGTGTAATTAACTTTGCTGTTATTGGATCTGGGCTCACAACTAATTTTATGAATCATGGTTTCACTGGTAATTCTACTGGACTGAATCATGAGCGACACACGTCTCTGATGAGGTTGGGTGCTTGCTAAAGTTCTGTTTAACATCAGATTTAAATCTCCTGGAACTGCTGTTGTAAGGAAATGCTCTTCACAGAATCACAGAACAGCAGGGATTGGAAGGGACCTTGAAGGATCATCCAGTCCAATCCCCAAACCACAGCAGGATCACCTAGACCAAGTCACACAGGAACACATCCAGGTGAGTTTTAAACATCTCCAGTGAAGGAGACTCCACAACTCCACTGGGAAGCCCCATCCAGCAGCACCTCTTTGCTCTCTACCAGCCTAGAGCTGTACCAAGCATCTGCCTTGCTTACATGCTGGCTGTCACCACTGTGCTAGTTACAACTCTATGGTTTTATTATATGATTTAGTAGCTGTTGTGCTTTTCAAAACTCACCCCTAGCCTCAGAGTACCCCAAAACTTCTAAACCTGACTGACTCTATGACTTGCTCTGGGTGATCCTGCTGTGTCAGGGGGATTGGACTGGATGATCTTTCGAGGTCCCTTCCAATCCCTGATGTTCTGTGATTGTATGAAACTGAAATTCAGAGCAGGGAGTAAGGTGACCTTTTGTATGCAGGCTAAATCAATGTTGTCCTGCTTAGGATTTGCCCCGCTGAAGGTAAGAGCATCCCAGCTGTCACAAAGAGAAAGCTGCAGGGACAGAAGAGGAGGGAGGGGGCATGTCAGCCATGCCTGGTAAAGAGGGAGCTCAAGAAGTGTCTGGTAGTTAAAGAACTGGCTGTGAGAGTTTAGCACAGACCTTCTAGAGGTGTCCAGACTGTGTGTCTCTGCTGAGGCAGAGAGTGGAGGCAACTGGCCAGCAGGCAAGGGCAAGTAGCTGCACCTAGTCCAGCAACATACTGAAGTTTTCTCAGGTGAGGGTTTTCCTGTGCAACTCGGTCTAGGTGATCCTGCTGTGGCAGGGGGTTGGACTAGATGATCTTTCAAGGTCCTTTCCAATCCCTCATGATTCTATGATTAGTGGGGGCTAAATTAAAGACTGACTGCTGCAACTTCTTGCTCCACGTTACACTTCATGGTCACCTCAGTGGTTCACACTGCACCGGTGGGAACTGGCTTATACTGGGAATGCCGTGTCATGCTTCCTGACAGCAACAGCTCAGCCCCTGCAGTTGAACCTCTGTCTGCTCAAGGAAAGCAGATTTGCATCTGCCACCGTAGAAGCCATTTGTGTCGCTGAAGATGCTAGAAGAGCTCAGGCCCTTCACTTGCCCGGCAGAGTGTGTGTGACGCTGGTGAAAAAGCCCTGGGAGGAACTTAGCCCATGTTTATGCCTGCAGCACAAAAGCCAGATCCAGAGGCTTGAGCTGTGTCTTTTTATCCTCCTCGTCTCTTTTCCTTTGTGCTAGAATCAACAATAGATGGCAGGAGCTGGAGGGAATGGTTTTATTTAGAAGCCCCATGACGTTGGAAGAGCTGGGATTTGTATCACTTCATTTTTACAAAATTCAGGATGAAATTCTCTGCTGGGTAACAATTGGGTGACTTCAGAGGAGCTGGCAGGCACATCAGAGGGCTGAATCTGGTTCTTAATCATTAAAATATTATGTAAAGGAACATGAATAGAAACAAAGACATGAGAGGTCTCCACTTCCATCTCAATGTTCCAGATACTTTGCATCCATACAGAGCAGAGTTCATGAACTCTCCCTGACCATGTTAACAATCCTCTGGGTTTCTAAAGAAGCAGCAGGGGTTGGAATGAGAAATCTCCCCGCATACATCAATAACACCAGGCTTGACACGCTGATGGGATTTCCGGGGTGGGGAAGGGGGGTGTCCTTTGCTAGCGGTGCCTGCTGAATGCTCCTCGCCGCTCAGCAGTGCCAGCTCGGTTTGCCCGGCAGGGACAACGAGAGAAGTCGGGGGTTGGAGCTGGAAGGACGCGCATCTGCGGCGAGGGCTGTCTGTGCAGAAGCAGGTTAGAGCCCAAGACGTTTGAGAAGCCTTTTTCTCCGTGGCTGATGCCAGCTGGGGTGTCTGCAGTGGATGTCTTTTGCAGAAATAAAGTGCAGCAGTTGGTGTGGTACAGTATCTGTGCAAATGAAGCCACGCGCAGCTTCTTTTGACTACCAGAGTAGGCTCTGCTATATAAAAATATCAGAGATACAAACAACATATAAATATGATATAAAGGAGAACCCTGGGACTGATGATAGCTGGCATGTGGTCAGCTTTGAGGAAGTTAAAAAGAGAAATCAGTGGCAGAACTGTGCCAGAGCAAGGATCCCAGCAGCTCAGCCAAGCCTTGCTCACCATCTGGCACCTAATGTGGTGGTTGGAGAAGATGATCAGAACAGATTATAAGAACAGGAAGTTGGACTGAAGCCTGCTTGTGGTCCCTTTCAGCCTCAGCTTTCCCTTTTCCTCATCATTTCATGTGATCCTACAGGTATCAGGGCCACCAGTGGGATTTTACACAACATAGATGCTCCATCAGCTCAGCCTTCTGCCCTCAGGCTGCCTCTCACATGCTCGTGGTAGTGCAGTGGAGAGCAGAGGGCTGAGCTGTGAGGGGAAATTCCCTTGTTGTGTCTTCCACAAAGGCCCCAAGAAGGTGGGGCCACTGATGGCCGGGGCCACTGATGTCCAAGGTTTCCACTCCCTAGCTGTTACATCAGGCCCCCATGTGCAGGTGGGAAGTGAGGAGCCCACCAGCACCTTCACTCTCCATCTTCCCCTGAAGGAACACGCTGAAGGAGGCTGTCAGAGGCTAGAGAGGGTCAAGAGGACACACAGAGGCAGCTGGGGCTCAGCCACGGTCAGGAGCACAGCAGCAGGACAACGCAGACATAGTCAGACCTACTGAGGGGAACAGGACTGCCAAGGGGGAGCTGAAGCTCTCCAGCACATGAGCAACCCTGCCCTTTCCTCCCGAGCTTTTCACAAGCTCTGCAGCTTTGAATCTGGAGCTTGCAAGAAGAGCTCTGTTTGCTCAACTCTTGAGGTCATAGGGACAGTTAAGACCATTGGAGTGGTCCCTGAGAGCTCATCTGCCTCCAGGTCTCTGCAAGATCACAGCTTAATTAAGCAGTAGTCTCTTCTGTCACCTTCCTCTTAATCACCCTCATTTCTGCAAGCGTGCCAGAGATGAGCATGTCCCTGCAGCCTCCTCCTTGGCTTGCCATGCAGCTCTCTGACTACTTGCCAGAAACTGATCAGATGCCAGGATTTCCACTTTGTTTCACCTTAAATGTTTGTTTAAACAAACAGAAACAAACCTCAGGAGAAAAAAGTGCACAAATACTGAGGCTCTGGGTGACTCCAGTGGATTGATGGTTTGTTGTCACAACCAAACAGGTGCTAGATGGGAGGTGTGTTAAGTGTCCTAATAAGCAAGGCTCATCTGGCTCAGTTCACCCAAAGCCTGTGGGGAGCTTAACAAAATTTATTTATAAGTGAGAGGGAAAAAAAATCCATTAATATCTATAAGTATGTGAAGGGTGGGTGTCAGAAGGATGGAGCCTGGAAGGGGCAGTGGGTGTCAGCTGGAACACAGGAGGTTCCATATAAATATCAGAAGGAACTTCTTCCCGGTGAGGGTGACAGAGCACTGGAACAGGCTGTCTGGGGAGGTTGTGGAGTCTCCTTCTCTGGAGACATTTAAAACCCACCTGGAGATGTTCCTGCGTGACTTGGTCTGGGTGATCCTGCTGTGGTGGGTGGACTGGACTGGATGTTCTTTCGAGGTTCCTTCCAATCCCTGATGATTCTATGATTCTACTTAAGCTAAGGCCGTGTGGAAAAACAAAAGCCAGCCATACACACCCTTCCTGTCATGGCAAGCAAGACTGTTCAGGCAGAGGCTGATCCTCCCAGGCACTTCTGCAGAAAGGAACACCCTGCGTTCCCTACCAGGTCTCCTGCCCACACAGCCTAGCTTGGAAAGTNTCATCAGGGAGGTGTTCTACTCCCTTCATCATCTCCACGGCTCTTTCAAGAACAGGCAGATGCATTTGCTGGATGCTCTTCAGAACCTGCCTTTCCAGCTCCTCAGGACTGAGGGCGTCACAGCTGGAGAGGCCAGGCACATGCTGCACCAGGACTGTTGTGCAGTCACTCTCCCATAGACAAGCGAAGGGCAGCTTTCCTGGGAAGGTATTTGACTCCCATTCCCACCTGTGCCAGGCTGCGGGCTGCGCGTCACGCTGTCAGGGCTGGCAATCAAGCTGATGGCTGCAGACTCGACAAACACGCTTATTTTTAGAGCTGCTAGGTATTACACATTGCACCAGCTCTCTCTTTCATGTTAAAGACTTTAATCTTCTGCTGGAGTTTCTTATTGGACACCTGCCCAGAATATAAAGACTGATCTTTGTCTTTTCCCCCCACCTCTTTGATAAAGTGTCAGAGCCTCACTGAAAGGTGTAGCTGGCAGTCAAAGGATCCCTGCTGAAGTCGTGCCTCTCCCAGCTCTCATCCAAATTACACGCAGGGGTTATTGGCAGTGTGTTGAAATAACTTTACTTTGGGATAATAGCCTTTTGCTTATCTCCCATCTATCTGTCACACTGTCTAACTTCTGTATTAACAGAGTCTACCTTTGGGCAGCTCACACAGTACAGTAGCTGTCATTCTGTCCTCACTCCAGGGTATTTCATGTAAACTGAACTGAAGTATGTTAAAAGTGCACCAGGACAGACAGTCTTTCTTGCAGCTCTCTCCCCAGCAAAGCGCTGGGTAGCCAGAGGAGTGGCCCTGCAGCGCTCCAGATGTGGAGCAGCACGGTGCACATCACTGCAGAAGAAACACGCTCTGCCTCGGGGCTCTATCAGTAACTTTGACAGCAGAAGCATTCTAATCCCACGCAGAGGAGAGCAAGGCTAAAATAAGATGAGACCTAGGCAGTTCCCAAAGTGAGCTACCCTGTCCCTGCCATCAGACCAGAGACTGCTTCAAGCTATTTGCTGGAGAGTAGGACTCACTGCTGGCTGGATGTGATGGATGATAGAACCATTAGGGATTGGAAGGGACTTTGAAAGACCGTCTAGTCCAATTGCAAAGAGGGGAAAGACCACTGAAAGGCTTGTTTCTTTCATCCCAAATGTAAGGCTGGGGGGCAAATGGCCCACGAGGGCAATGCACTCTGAGGAACCGGGGCCACCTCCTTGACCAGCATCCTTCCCCCTGCTGCAGGAGGTGCTATCCAAACACTACAAGAGGAGGCAGAAGGGAGCTGCTACAACAACAAGAGCCAACAAAATGACAAAACCCAACTGGAGCACCAAGGCCAGCTGTTTTCTGAGAAGAATAACCATAGAATCATAGAATCAATAGAATCATAGACTCCATAGAATCATAGAATCATTAGGGCTTTGAAGGGACCTCAAAAGATCATCTAGTCCAATCCACCTGCCACAGCAGGATCACCTAGACCAAGTCACACAAGAACACATCCAGACAGATCTTAAACTTCTCCAGAGAAGGAGACTCCACAACCCACCAGGCAGCCTGTTCTAGTGCTCTGTGACCCTCACGGTGAAGAAGTTCCTTCTCATACTGATGTGGAACCTCCTCTGTTCCAGCTCACACCCATTGCCCCTCGTCCTATCACTAGTTGACATTGAGCAGAGCCTGGCTCCATCCTCCTGACACCCACCCTTCACATAATGATTCCTAACATTCTGTGGTCCTGTGATTATACAAGGAGTATGATGTTTTGAGGTACAAAGCTAGAACCTCCTAAGCCCTTGAAACTCCCCAAAAACATCACCTCCTGTCTGCTCTCTAGCTGATCCAGCAGGTGACATGACCTGTGAAGGACATGCTCAGCAGTCAAGCTCCACACAGAACAAATGTCAGTGTGTTCCCTCACAAGCAAGTGTGAGAAAGTTTGGGAGAGCCACAAACAACAGGGAACTGGCCAGAGGCAGCTCACCTTGCTAACACAGGGAGCGGAGCAGCCCTGCTCCACCAACACCCTTCATCTGTGATCACAACACACTGCTCATGTCAGGAGTGCCTGGGCAACACGAAGACCTCAACTGCTGTCAACATCCAGTCCATGAGAAAGCAGAAGACGTGGCAAAGCTCCAAACATAGTCTGGTGTGATGGTCCAACAGGCTACTGTGGAGAGACACGTGCTTAGCAGCTAGTGATCTCAGTTCCACTCCTTTTCTTCAGGGGCATGTGGGGATCAGGGTAGCCGGCCAACACACTCAATCTCTGCAGAGCAGGAAGCATTTTGTGACACTCAACTGGAGGCTCTACAAGAGGTCAATTCACAAAGCTATCTGAAAACCTAAATCCTATAAGGGCACTTGCCTTCCCCCTGGCCCTTTGGGAACGCAGCCGTTGGAGCGTTGGACTTCACATGCCCTTGGGAAATGGAGCCTAGACAGCTGGTGCTTAAACAATTTTGTAGGGAGTTACTTCTTGAGCTGTTCCAAGGTCTCAAGGATCTGTGTGTCGATTATAGAGCAGGGGTGTGGGCAGGACCAGACTGCAGCAGTATTTACACAGTGAGTCAATAGTCCTGCAAACAGCAAGGCAGCTGCCTGCTGAGAAAAAGAACACTGGCAAGCTCAGCCTTCTCCCCCTGACTGCAGAGCTGCTTAGTGAGTGTCAGCTGGAACAGAGGAGGTTCCACACCAACACCAGAAGGAACCTCCTCACAGTGAGGGTAACAAAGCACTGGAAACAACTGCTCAGGGGGGTTGTGGAGTCTCCTTCTCTGGAGACATTTAAAACCCACCTGGACACTTTTCCTGTGCGACTTGGTCTAGATCACCCCTAGTCCCATGCTAGGACTTTGTCTAGGAGGTCCTGCTGTAGCAGGGGGATTGAACTTGATGATCTTTTGAGGTCCCTTCCAATCCCTAATGATTCTATGATTCTATGACTAGATGATCTTTCAAGGTCCCTTCCAACCCCTAATGATTCTATGATTCTATGACTAGATGATCTTTCGAGGTCCCTTCCAATCCCTAATGATTCTAGGACTTGATCCCCCTAGGCAGGGGGATTGGGGTAGATGATCTTTCAAGGTCCCTTCCAATCCCTAAAGTTCTGTGATTCCACTTTGAGGTGAGGATGTCCAACATGCATCAGAACAAGTTGCCTCCTTTATTAATCCCTTCCCTTAAGTGTTTCAACAGTCAGGGCTTAAATGCAGATTCAAGAGTGGAACAACTTAGAATAAGGGGTCTGCACTGCCTGCAAGGACACTGCCCCTTTAAGGCCTCGCTCCAATTATAGGCTCCAATTAACATTCCAGTTTTATTGTGTGTAGCTGGTCTGAAGAGAGTCAGTAGCCACTGGGTGCAGCGTAGTTTTGGCCTTCAGCAAAACGAGCAGCTGAAAAGCACGGGGTACCTGACCATGCTTGTTAGGCTATTTGCTCCTTTAATCACCCGTCGCGCTCGTGAACGCCTGCCATTCAATGCTCTTCAAAACCTTCCTGGTGTCACTCGACAACCAAACGTGACAAGACAGGTAGGACTGCGTTAAGGCCATCTGATGTCTACAAGTGTCTCGTTATTCCCTTCAGTGATTAGCCACAATTACTGCTTTAGCCCAAGAATTTGAGGGTGGAACGGCTTTGAAAATTCATCACAGGATACCTGACGAGCTGCAGAAGGGTTCGTGGAGGATCTGTGATTCCCAGGTGAGTGTCCCCAAAGCAGTAGCAACCCCAAAGAGGGTGCTCCCAAAAATGCTTTGACTCCCAACTCACAGTAGTTACTAGCCTAAGGGGAGGCAGCCTACATCTTGCTGTCTGTAAGTGATATCAGACCTTCCAGGAAGGATCCACATGCAAAAGCAACCCTGAGTCATCCTTCTTGCTCTAAATCACTCCAGGCAGGGCTCACGGGGTAGTTGGCAGCCAGAGATTAATGTGAAGCACTCAAAACATCTCCTGCAGGGGTTTCCACAGAAGCCACCAGAAGGTTGCACCTGTGTACGCAGGCTGTGTTGGCCCCGAGGAGGAAACGTCACCCCTCTCTGCTCACACAGGCAGGTCTGGCCCTAAAGGTACTGCAGCTTCTGTGTTTCAGCTGAGAATCTGTAATTAGATTTGGGCCATCGTTTTTGTTAAGTCAGTGTCATCCCACTGTAACAGAGCCACTTCCACCACTTTAGGACAAGGACAGGCTTCTCACAGCATCACAGAACATTAGGGATTGGAAGGGACCTCAAAAGATCATCCAGTCCAATCCCTCTGCCACAGCAGGATAACCTAGATCAAGTCACACAGGAACAGATCCGGGTGGGTTTTAAATGTCTCCAGAGAAGGAGACTCCACAACCCCCCTGGGTAGCCCCTTCCAGTGCTCTGTCACCCTCACCATGAAGAAGTTCCTTCTGATATTGATGTGGAACCTCCTTTGTTCCAGCTCACACCCATTGCCCCTTGTCCTATCACTAGATGACACTGAGCAGAGCCTAGCTCCATCATCCTGACACCCTCCCTTTACATATTTATAAACATTAATGAGGTCAACCCTCAGTCTCCCTTTCTCCAAGCTCAAGAGCCCCATCTCCCTCAGCCTTTTCTCATCAGGGAGATGCTCCACTCCCTTCATCATCTTTTGTTCCTGATGCCTGAAAACAGCCCACTGCAAGAGCTAAATCTCTGAGTTTGGGTAGATTAGGTAACTCCTTGCATTCTAATCCTTTGTTTCCTTCAAGCCACATAATCTCTGCTGAGCAGTAGACCATGGGGGAGTCACCCTCAGAAGGGCAAGTCCTACAGGCAAGTAGAGATGAGGGAAGCAGGGCTGGCAGTGCTGCAGTAGCAACACTGATCATCAAGCAGGAGGCGGCCAGACCCAGGGCTTGACTTTTCCCAGTAAATCTAAACTGCATCCAGAACCCAGCCAAGGCAGCCTCTCACCTTGCCCAAGCTAGGTCAGACTCTCCTGAAGGGGAGAATTTATCCTGATCTCTGAGTTCAAAGGCACAACCCACATTCCAGAGTGGTGCTGCAGGAGGTGGAACTAATACCTGCAAGAGCAGCCAGCAGTTCACGGGGCATAGGGAGCTTTAGGGGCACGTTGCCAGTCGCAGCCTCTCTCCAGCTGTGGCTCAGAGTGGCCCCAGTGCTCACTCTGCCTCCCACACCGCGCTCAGTGCCACAAACTGATGGCCACAGCTGGTGCTGCTGCTGGCAGAGTCAGCAGTTGCTTCGAGCAGATGACTGGTGGACACAGCAAAATAGCTTCTGTGTTACCTGCCAGCAGAGACCTGGAAAGCCGAGGATGTGGCAGATGTCCCACCCCGGCGGTGCAGGAGCAGCAAGCCTGGCTCTCCAGGACTCGCCTCCATTCCAGCCCTTCCTTCGTCCTTCCTCATCCAGCAGCAGGACAAGCCCAGTCCTCCATCCTCAGGGCTCCACAGCCCAGCCCGGCCGGCATCGCCGAGAAGCCGCAGGCTGGCCCCGCACGCAGCGTGGCTCATCGAAGGGAGTGACTCGCCAGCGCTCTTGCTTGTGCCACGATGGAGCTTATTTAAATAAAACCCTGATTAAGACAGGAAGCCGTGGGCTTGATTCTCAGCAGGGAAAGATGGAAACTGCTTGCTGCATGCCATTAAATTACAGATTTCTGCAGTTTTATTGCCCCAGCAGAGGGCTGGTTCCTCCAACTGGAGGAAACTCAGCGTGCACGTAATTCTACACAATGCATCTGCAAGGTCAGCGCCGCTCGTTCGATGCCATTGAGCCCAAAGTGAGAAGCAGGGGGGGACTTTTTCCTCTCCAGCTGAGGACTATCTTGATATGAGGAAGTCAATGACAGCAAAAGATCTGTCCCAGTCTGCAGATGCTACAGCAAGGCAGCCCACCCCGCTATAATGATGATGCAGCTCTCGCCAGTCCAGATGCCAGAGACGCAACGGTGAGGGAAAGCCAACTTTGCAGCTCCCTCTGTTCCTCCAGTTTAAGTCATAACTGCAACAGGGCACTGTTAGTCTTTGCAGATCTTTGCTGTCTGACTTCCAGAGGACCTGTCGCACATACCCGGCGCAGCTGGCACAATTTCCACGGTCACATATTAAGCCAATGCCCCAAGACTTTCATGATGACTGAATAATTCAGCTCATTTCATAGAATCATAGAATCATAGAATCATAGAATCATGGAATCATAACATCATGGAATCATAGAATCACGGAATCATGGAATCATGGAATCATAACATCATGGAATCATAGAATCATAGAATCATAGAATCACGGAATCACGGAATCACGGAATCATGGAATCATAACATCATGGAATCATAGAATCATTAGGGATTGGAAAGGACCTTGAAAGATCTAGTCCAATCCCCCTGCAACAGCAGGATCATAGAATTGCAGAATCAGGGAACATTAGGGATTGGAAGGGACCTCAAAA